>PVIY010008658.1:47977-76076 GCA_004026745.1 Myrmecophaga tridactyla | reverse complement strand
TTGTTAACTGTAGGCACTAAAGAAATCTCTAACATAATACTAGCTGGCTACAAATGTAAAGAACATAGAGATTAAATCCAAGAGTAAACACTTTAAAATATTAAAATCTGCAGTGTGCCACAAAAGATTCCAAGAGAAACAAAGAAACAAGAAATGATGGTGCATACAAAGGAATAAGATAAAAATTTAGAACCATCAATGAAGATGATCAAACTTTGTACACTCAGATAAAGATTTTTAAAAAATGATCATGGCTGTACTCAAATAGATAAGATAAAAGAGAACAGGACAGACTATATTTTGGTCTCAAAATAAGGTTTAAGAAATTCAAAACTATTGAAATCAAACAATTTATTTTCTCCAACAACAATAGAAATTAAGCTAAACTCAATGACAAAGGGAGAACTGAAAACATTAAAAACATATGCAAAATATATAACACTCTAAACAACCAAGTCAAAGATGAAATCACAAGGGTAATTGGGAAATAACTTAAAGTGAATGAAAATGAAAACACAATATGTCAAAACTTATCAGATGCAGCCATGTCAGAGATGGGAGAGAAATTTATAGCTCTAAACCCATACATTAAAAAAGAAGAAAGATCTCAAATCAGAAACCTAATCTCACAACTGGAGGACCTAGTAAAGAACAGCAAACTAAACTCAAAGCAAGAAGAAGGAAGGAAATAAAAATTATTAGGGTGGAGATAAATGCAATAGAGAATTAAAAAAATATACAGCTAATCAATGAAACCAAAAGCTGGTTCTATGAAAAGTCCATTAAAATAGATAAACCTTTAGGTTGATAAGAAAAAGAGAGAGCGATGCAAACTAAAATTAAATGAAAGGGGGAAACATTGCTATTGAACAAATGGAAATGCCAACAGGAATGGATTAGCTTTAAGAAAATGATTTTCTGTGTAAATAAAATTCCAAGCCACCAAATTAGTAATTGAAACTCTCCCAATGAAGAAAAGCCTTGCACCAGATGTCTTCACTGGTGAATTTTACTCATCATTTCAAAAATAACTGAGACCAGTCCTTCTTAAATTCTTCCAAAAATATGAAGAGAAGGGAACACTTAATAACAGATTCTATGAGGCCAAAGTCACCCTAATGTCAAAATCAAATAAAGATATTACAAGAAAAGAAAATTATAGACCAATATCTCTAATTAATATGATGCAAAAATCTTCAACAAAATACTAACAAACTGAATCCAAAAGCACATTAAAAGAATTATGTGCTGTGAATGAGTGGGATTTAAACAGGTATACATGGGTACTTCAATTGAAGAAAAGCAGTTAATGCAATACCCATACTAATAGAAAGAAGGAGGAAAACCACTTGTTCATCTCAATTGATACAGGAAAAGGCATTTTACTAAATCCAGCACTGCTTTGTGATTAAAACATTCAGGAAAATTTAAAAAGGGGACTTCATCAACAATATAAAGGATATATGAAAAACTCACAGACAATATAATACTCAAAAGTAAATTACTAGAGGTGGGGCAACATGGAAGCATAGTGAGGTATGGAATTCATTCCATCTGCCAGAGCAGCTAGTTAATAGCCAGGAATGGTACAAACCAATGGCATGGGGATTATTAGTGGCTGGACAAAAGGAATACACTAGTCAGGGCCAGGTGGAATGGCTGAGATCCCACACAGAAAGTAAGTCCCCCAAGCCATGGAGGCAAGCACCCTTCCCACAAGGGCACAGCAGGCTGGTTCCCTGTGAGAAAAGGAAACAAACTTTTGTAGTAGCAAGGACTTTGCTCAACCAAGCACAAATTGCAGAATTAATTAACAAATTCTGATTACTGAAAAGGCCCTCAGCACAGATAAACCTGGAATAGACACTATAGGAACTAGCAGGTTTGCCCCAATAGAGAGATGATGGGGCTGAAAGAAAAAGAAAAAAAAAAGAAGAAAAAGAAAAAGTTTTTTTGAGTTAGACAGAAAAAAAAAAAAAAAAAAATACTGGAAAAGGGGTGGATCCCAAGAAAAGGGGGCATATAGAGCCTGGAGATACATAAAGCTAAGTACCAACTCAAGTACTTTTTTTGTTTTTAATTTTTTTAAATAAAAAAAAAAATTTTAAATATGACAAGAAAGAAACACAAACATTCTTAACATATGAGCATTCCATTCTACATATATAATCAGTAATTCACAATATCATCACATAGTTGCATTTTCATCATCATGATCATTTCTTAGAACACTTGCATCAATTCAGAAAAAGAAATAAAAAGACAACAGAAAAAAATACATATATGCCATACCCCTTACCCCTCCCTTTCATTGATCACTAGCATTTCAATCTAAGTTTATTTTAACATTTGTTCTCCCTATTATTTATTTTTATTCCATATGTTTTACTTGTCTGTTGATAAGGTAGATAAAAGAAGCATCAGACACAAGGTTTTCACAATCACACAGTCACATTGTGAGAGCTATATCATTATACAATCATCTTCAAGAAACGTGACTACTGGGACACAGCTCTACATATTCAGGCAGTTTCCTCCAGCCTCTCTATTACATCTTGACTAACAAGGTGATACCTATTTAATGCATAAGAATAACCTCTAGGATAACCTCTTGACTCTGTTTGGAATTTCACAGCCATTGAAATTTTATTTTGTCTCATTTCACTCTTCCCCCTTTTGGTCGAGGTTTTCTCAATCCCTTGATGCTGAGTCTCAGCTCATTCTAGAACTTCTGTCCCACATTGCCAGGAAGGTCCACACCCCTGGGAGTCATGTCTCACGTAGACAGGGGGAGGGTGGTGCCAACTCAAGTTCTTGATTGGCCAAACTGAGGAGCAGGCATCTGGCTCTGAAAAGGCCTTTTTTTTTTTTTTTTTTACTTCTTAACAGCTCATTAGATAGAAATGTAAGCTCTCTCAGTCTCCAGCACTGCCCCAGGAAAAGGTGGAATTAAGGCATATCTAAGAGACAAGGTATCTGTCAGGAGAAAGGTGTTAGTTTCCTAAGGCATGTCTTCCTCTCAAAAAGGGGGCAGGGCCCAGCTCAAGTGGAGTTCCTCCTTTAAGGAATTCAGGAACTGGAAAACAGAAGCAACCAAAACCCACCTACTGCCTCACCTCTGACTCAACCACACCTCTGGCAGGGAGAGGCTGCTGAAATTAAAGGCATTACATGACTTTAAGCTGGTGGAAAGCCAGAAGCAGAAAAATGCCACAAACAGAAAAATGCCACAGCAGAAAAACACCACAAGCTGGGCAGGATAGGAAAAGCACAGAGTTTAGGGGCTTCAAGGAAAGTGAGAAAACCTGCTGGGTCTCATGCTCAGGGAAAACTGATGCTGGTTACTCTCTCCTCCTGAGACATGGGACTGTCTTGTCTGGGAAAATCTGACTAGGGTTTAAAATACCTGAAGAGACCCTGTTCAAAACAATATAGTCAGGGCATGAAACAGAGAAATAAGAACTGAAAAATACTGATCAGTTCAACAGAACCTATGCTAGAGGTCTAGAATAAGCTGAACTGAAAGTCAAAGAACAGTTAGAGAACAAAACCATCCATCAAGAAAATTCTAGGTGAATGACTTAATACAACCTCCCGGATAAAATAATTAAGAAAATCAAATGCATAAATGCCAGCAAAAAATATGGGTCATACTAGGAAAATTGAAAAAAATTGTTCCAGTAAAAGGAACAAACCAACACTTCAAATGAGATACAGGAAATGAAACAGCTAATTCAGGATATTTGAATAGACATGAAAAAAATCTCATAAAAAATGAAATCAATGTATTGAGGGAAGACATAAAGAACACACTGGGCAAACATAAAAAAGATCTCAAAAGTTTGAAAAAACAAGTTGCAAAACCTATGGGAATGAAAGGCACAATAGAAGAGATTAAAAAAAACAATGGAAACCTACAACAATAGATTTGAAGAAGTAAAAGAAAGGACTAGTGAACTAGATGACTGGACATTTGAAAAATATAGGGAACACAAAAAAGAAAATATAGGGAACAGAATAGAAAAAAGAAAATATAGGGAACAGAATAGAAAAACAAGAGTAGGGTCTCAGGGAAGTGAATAACAACATGAGGCACATGAATATAAATATTTAGGGTGTCCCAGAAGGAGAAGAGAAGGGAAAAGGAAGAGAAAGACTAATGGAGGAAATAATCACATAAAAATTTCCCATCTCTTATGAAAGACATAAAATTACAGTTCCAAGAAGTGCTGCATACCCCAAACACAATAGATCCAAATAGACATACTCCAAGACACTTACTAAGCATATTGTCAAATGTCAAAGACAGAGAATTTGGAATGCAGAAAGAGAAAAACCAATCCATCACATACAAGGGAAGCTCAATTGGCATGTGTGGATTTCTTAGCAGAACCCATGGAGGTGAGAAGGCAGTAGTATGATATATCTATAAGACTCTGAAAGAGAAAAACTGCCAGCCAAGAATTCTATACCCAGAAAAACTTCCTTCAAAAATGAGAGGGAGCAGGTGGGCCACAGTGGCTTAGCAGGCAGAGTTCTTGCTTGCCATGCCAGAGACCCGGGCTTGATTCCCAGTGTTTGCTCATGCAAAAAAGAAAAAAAAAAATGAGGGGGAGATTAAAATATTTTCAGAAAATCACTGAGATAATTTGTGACTAAGAGACCAGCTTTAGAAGAAACATTAAAGGGAGCACTACAGGCAGATAGGGAAAGGCAGGAGAGAGAGAGGTCTGGAGAAGAGTGTAGAAATGAAGACAATCAGTAAAGGTAAAAAGAATTTAAAACATAGATATTACATATAAAACCTAAAAGACAAAATGTTAGAAGAAAGTACTGACTTTACATTTAATGGATTAAACTCTTCAATCAAAAGACGTAGGCTGCCAGAATGGATTAAAAAACAGAAATCATCTATATGCTGTTTACAGGAGACTGAATTTAGACCCAAGGACAAAAAAAGGTTGACATGAAAAGTTGGGAAAAGACATTTGATTCGAACAACAACCAGAAAACAGTACGGGTAGTATACTAATATCTAACAAATTAGACTTCAAATGTAAGACAATTAAAAGAGACAATTAATATTAATATTATGTATTAATAAAAGGAACAATTCAACTAGAAGACATAACAAATCACAAATATTTAGGGATCAAGCCAGAGTGCAGCAAAATACATGAGGCAAACACTAAAGATAGAAGTAGACACCTCTTACATAATTTCCCACCCTCATAAATGGACAGAACATCTAGAGAGAGAATCAATAAGGAAACAGAGACTGTGAATAACACAATAAATGAACTAGACTTTACAAACATTTACAGAACATTACACTCCACAATAGCAGGATACACATTTTTCTCAAGTGCTCAGGGATCATTCTCAAGGATAGACCATATGCTGGGCCACAAAGAAAGTGTCAATAAATTTAAGAAGATCAAAATTACACAAATCACTTTCTTGGATCATAATGGAATATAGCTGGAAATCAATAACAGGCAAAGGACCAGAAATTTCACAAGTATATGGAGGCTAAACAATATGCCCTTAAACAACTAGTGGGTCAAGGAAGAAATTACCAGAGAAATCCGTAAATATCTTAAGGAAAATGAAAATGAAAACACAACATATCGAAATGTATGGGATGCAGAAAAGACAGTACTGAGAGGGAAAGTTATTGCCTTAAATGTTTATATTAAAAAAGAAGAAAGAGCAAAATTGAGAAATTAACTGCTCACTTGGAAGAACTAGAGAAATAACAGCAAACTAACCCCAAAGCAAACAAAAGGAAAGAAATTACAAAGATCACCATAGAAATAAAAGAAATTGAGAATATGAAAAAAATCTCAAAACTCAACAAAACCAGAAGTTGGTTCTTTGAGAAAATCAATAAAATCGATGCCCACTTAGCTAGGCTGTTAAATAAAAGTGACAAAGGGTGCAAATAAATAAAGTCAGAAATGGAAGACGGTACATACCCACTCACCTACAGAAATAAATGGGGTAAGTTGAGAAACTATTTGCTAATAAACTAGACAATGTAGATGAAATGGGCAACTTCCTAGAAAGGCATGAACAACCAACATTGATTCTAGAAGAAATAGATGACCTCAACAAACCAATCACAACTAAAGAGGTTGAATCAGTCATTAAGAAGCTCCAGAGAAAGAGACATCTAGGACCAGATGGCTTCACATGTGAATTCTACCAAGCATTCAAGAAAGAATTTGTACCAATCCTTCTCAAATTCTTGAAGAAGAGGGAAAGCAACCTAACTCATTCTATGAAGCTAATATCAGCCTAATACCAAATCCAGACAAAGATATAAGGAAAGTAATTTAAAGATCAATCTCTTTAATGAATACAGATGTAAAAATCCTTAACAAATAATTCCAAATAGAATCCAGCCACACTTTAAAAGAATTTTACACCATGACCAAGTGGGATTTATTCTGGGTATAGAAGGTTGGTACACCACAAGAAAATTAATGTAATACACCATATCAATAAGTCAAAGCAAAAAAAAAAACACATGATCATCTCAATTGATGCAGAAAAGACATTTGACAAAATTCAACATCCTGTCTTATAAAAACACTTTAAAGGACAGGAATAGAAGGGAACTTCCTCAACATGACAAAGGGAATATATGAAAACCTAAAGCTAACATCATCCTCAATGGGGAGAGAATGAAAGCTTCCCCTCTAAGATTAGGAACAAGACAAGGATGCCCCCTGTCACCATTGTTATGCAACACTGTGTGGGAAGTTATACCCAGATCAATTAGACAGGAGCAAGAAATAAAAAGCATCTAAATTGGAAAGGAAGAAGGAAAACTCTCACTGTTTGCAGATGACATGATACTCTATGTCAAAAATCCCCAAAAATCTACAGCAAAGCTACTAGAGCTAATATATATATTCAGAAGAACTGACGATAAGGACACAAACACACATTTACATACCAATGTTTATCACAGCATTATTTACAATTGCCAAGAGATAGAAACAGCCCAAATGTCCATCAACAGATGAGTGACTAACCAAGCTGTGGTATATACATATGATGGAATACTAAGCAGCTGTAAAACCAAATAAAGCCATGAAGCATATAATAACATGGATGAAATTTGAGGACATTATGCTGGATGAAATTAGCCAGAAACAAAAGGACAAATACTATATGGTCTACTAATATGAACTAATATTAATGAACAAACTTTGAGAGTTAAATTAAGAACACAGGTTATCAAGAGAGAGAAAGAGGATCAAAATTGGGCATTTGGCACTGAAGGAATACAGACTGTGCAACAGGAACAATTGTAAAAATTCAGAAATGGACATCACAATAGCACCTGATGGTAGCACAATAATATAAGTATACTGAATGAAGCTGAATGTGAGTATGGTTGAGGCAGAAGGGCTGAGGGCACATAGGAAAACAGAAGGAAATACAAAAGATAAAAACTGAGACAGTATAACATAGGAATGCCTAGAGTGGGCAATGATCATGATTAAATGTACAAATATAAAAACATTTCTGCATGAGGGAGAACAAATGAACGTCAACATTGTATGGGGTTGAAAATGGATGGTATACAGGAAAAGGTACAATCAACACAAATTAGGGCCTATAGCCAACAAAAACATTGTAACACACTTCCCCTGAATGTAACAAAGGCATTATGCCAAAACTAAATGCAAACAGGCAGGGAGCATGGGGGAGGGGGTATGGATTATTTGTGGAAGAAAAAGAAATGCCTTCATATAGATTATGGTGGTGAAGGCAAGTCTATATGCTTAGGTTGGATTGTATGATGTGTGAACAAAATTGCTTAAAAATGGACAGAGAGAAACAAGTGCTACTTTTCTTAGGGAAGATGAGAGGTACAGCCCCGCTGGAGAGCAGTGTGGTGGTTCCATAAGAAGCTACAGGTGGGATTGCCAGATGATCCTGCAACCCTGTTGCTAGGTATATATTTTGAAGAACTGGGAGTGGGAACAGAAATGGACATTTGCACACTGGTGTTTATGGTGACAGTTTTTGGTATTCACAATGGGTGGAGGTGGTCAAGGGTACAACAACTGAGAAATAGAAGGGGTAACTGTGGTATTTACATATCACAGACTACTGAGTGACTGCCAGAAGGAATGAAGTTGTGAGGCATGCAACTAGGTGAATGTTCTAGGTAAACCTTAAGGACAGAATGCTGAATAAAAGGTCAGAAACAAAAAGACAATATTATCATGCCTCACTCATATGGATTAGCTATAATATACAAAGGCAGAATTGAAGTCGAGAGCATGGGTTATCAGGTTGGGGCCTATTGTAAAGGTTCCTAGATTGTAAGCTCTCATAGCAGTCACACATATTTAGTTGTAACTGAGATACCTAAATTTTGAGATACTGAGCTATTTGTATATAACCTGGTTATTTGTATATATCTCAGGTATTTGTATGACACCTGAGATTCAGAGTTAGAGCACTGAAGCTATGAAAGTCAGCTTCACCCCATACATATTTAAAAAGCAGAAAAAGTGTTCAGACTTCATCTAGAGATATGAATGAAGCTCATCTGGATATGACTAAGGTAAATCAGAATACTGGGTAAAGGATGATATGGTCCACATTTTCAAACTTCAAACTCTGTGTGAGACTAAAGGGAGAGATGTTTACTTGGTGCAAAATTTATATTTTGGGTAGCATATTATCTAATTTAACTTGTACAGTCAGTTTACTTGAACACCATAAGTACGTGGAATCTTGAATAAGGTGTAAAATTTTGTTGGTTTGTCCAGGTTAGTGTGATGCCCCAATATATCCCAGAATACTTTGGACAGAGAATAAAAAAGGATTGCAAAGTCTGGGGAGAAAAGATGAAATAGTCAACTTCCCTATCTGGGGAATTCCTGATATTCTTGCAAGCACTGGAGACAACCAATTCAATAAGCCGAGCCCTCAATCTTGGAGCATGCCTGTATGAAGCTCATTCCTACAAAAGAGAAGTTAAGCCTACTGCTAATTAAGCCTAAGAGTCATCCTAAGAGAATCTCTTATTTCTCAGATGTGGTCTCACTCTCTCTAAGCCAACTTGGCAAGTGAACTCAGTGCCCTTCCCACATATGGGAAATGAGTCCCTGGCAACATGGAACCTGTCTCCCTGAAATGAGCAAGGGCCCAGCATCACGTCAATGAGAAAGCCTTTCTGACCGAAAGGGGGTAAAGGAGAAATGAGACAAAATAAACTCTCAGTGTCTAAGAGATTTCAAAGAGAGTTAAGAGGTTATCATAGAGGTTATTCTTACACATTATATAGATATCCCTTTTTAGTTTATGGTGTATGGAAGTGGCTAGAGGAAAGCACCTGAAACTGTTGAACTATGCCCAGTAGCCTTGATTCTTGAAGATGACTAAATAATTGTAAAGCTTTTACAGTGTGATTATGTGATTGTGAAAACCTTGTGTCCAATGCTCCTTTCATCTAAGGTGTGGAAAAATGACCCAAAAAAAAAGGATAAAATAAATGAATAATAAGAGAAGATGAAGGGTAAAAATTGAGTGGATTGAAAAATTGTGGGCCCATGAGAGAGAGACAAGGGATAAGGGATGAATGAGTTTCTTTTTTCCTCTTTATTTCTTTTTCTGAAGTGACACAAATATTCTAAAAATGGTGAAAAATACACAACAATGTGATGATATTGTAAGCCATTAATTTTATAACATGGTTGGACCGTACATGTGTGGATATTTCTCAATTAAAAAAAAATTTAGAGTAAATTACCAAAAGTTTTCCCTCTAAGATCAGGAACAAGACAAGGATGCCCACTGCCACCACTTTTATTTAGCAATAGACTGGAAGCTCTAACCCAAGCAATGAGGCAAGAACAATAAATAACCTGTATCAAAACTGGAGAGAAAGAAAGAAAACTTTCCCTATTTACAGATGGCATGATCCTATATATAAGGAAATCCTGAAAAAACCAGAATAAAGCTAGTAGGGCTAAAAATCAAATTCAACCAGGTGGTGGAATATAAGCAAAACATGCAAAAATCAGCAGTGTTTCTATACACTAGTAAAGAACAATCTGAAGAGTAAATCAAGAAAAAATATGTACAGTAGCTACCAGAGGATTCAAATATTTGGAATAAATCTGAGGATATAAATTTCTTACTCACAGAAATCTACCAAATATTACTTAAAGAAATCAAAGAAGACCTAAATAAATGGAAGGACTTTCCATGTTTGTGGACTGGAAGACTGAGTGCTATTAAAATGTCAATTCTACCCAAAATGAAACACAGATTCAACACAATCCCAATTAAAACTTGAAGAGACTTATTTACAGAAATGAAACCCAACCATCAAATTTCTGTGTAAGGATAAGGTGCCTGAATAGCCAAAACTACCTAGACAAAGAACACAGTTGGAGAATTCACATTTTACACCAAAAGCATGAGCAAAAGAGAAAAAGAAAAGGATAAACGGGGTTCATCAAAACTAAACACTTTGGTGCATAAAAGGACTTTCTCCTGAAAGTAAAAAGACAACTTACAGAAGCTACAAAAGGATGGTGGATTGAGTTGAGTCAAGGCCAGATTCTCCCACAGAAGCTGTAAGAAACCAGCAAGAACCAGCAGAAACATCTTTCTCAAAGCTTGAGGAAACAGTTAAGGAGTACAATGACAGGGCCTGAGCCAAATCAAGAAAAACTGGTAGGATCTCCTGGCACATTGGTTGATCCCTCCTCTACCCCTTACCAGCTCGGCAGAGTTTGCCCATGCTACCTGTGCAGATCTCTGGTCCCAGTTCCAGAAGGAGCGGAGTAACACAGGTACACATACTGGGATCATTTATACCTGGCCCTATTTACCTGGTAGTAGACTGAGAGACTCACCACCCCAGAACTTGCCCTGCATGAAGAAAGTAGTCATGGAACACCTATAGAAGTCTGTAGGAAAGCAGACAAGTAATGCTACTTGGGGCGAGGGATTGCTAGCATATACTGGAATGCCCAGGTTTCCTAGGGCAGAGGAGACATTCAGAACATTTACATTCGTGTAAATGTGGGAATTCCTAGGGTCACAGGCATATGCACCAAAACAAGACAAATGAACAGAAAAGATTAGAGAGGCCCCTATGCTTTGGCCAAGAGCTATTCTCTAAACTGTTATTATGGTAAGCCATGCAAGAGAATATTCATAAAGGTCAATATACAAAGAATGGAAATGATATTGGTTAACTTTTTTGTTAGCTCATAGCTGAAATTTTCCAAAAAAAGCAAAGCTCTGTCCTAATACTACCTATCTACATGTTTAAGGAACAGATGCCCCTGAGCCTAATTTCCTAACACTTTAATATGACAGAATGACTAGGTTTCAACAAAAGGTCATAAAATATACAAGCAGGAAGTAGTCTGGGCAAAGAAGAAGATTAAAGTGTTAGAAAACATCATGAGGAAGAAGCTGCTTCCAGATTTTTCCCATGTCTTTTTTCTCCAGGTCCAATTTCCTTTGCTTACATGTACTTCAACCATAATGGATAAAGGCCCACCCTCATTCAGTCTGGGCACACCTTAACTAAAAATATCATCGGGGTCCTATTTACAATGGGGTCACACACACTAGACCAGGGTGGGGAACTGAACATGCTTTTGGACTTCAAAGAAAGCACATTCTTCCCAAATGCAAATACATTCATTCCATCATAACTTCTCAAAACCCTTAAGCAAATTTAGAACAAGGATAAGTACAAAGTTTCATCAAACTCGTTTATGGCTGTAATTCATCCTGGGGCAAAATTCCTTTCCAAGGGACTTGTGAAACCTAGAAAATAAGTTCTTGGCTTCCAACATACAATGATGGGAAAGATAAAGGATAAACATTCCCATTCTAGAAGGGAGAAACTGAAAGGGAAATTTGGGCCATGAGTCCCAAATCAGTTCAACAGCCAGTGAGCAAACTCCATTAGATGTCATCTGGGAATAATCAATAGCTTATCCTTTGCACTCTGGGCCTGATGGAGTGGCATCCCCACCCTTTCCAAGTGTTGTGCAGAGGCCATATTCCCCGCAAACTTCACGTTATAGCCATACCCTCTCTGAGCAACAGGATGGTGGCAAAGCTCTCTGCAAACAGACAGTACAAACCCAGCCCTGTCTGAGCACTGGAGTGGAGGCACTCTTTCTTCCTGACAAACAGTGGGCAGGGCCTGCCTTCTTAAAGTACCAGAGCAGAAAGTCTGCCCCTTTCAAAAGTAGCCCTTTCCACACACTTCGGCAGGTCTGCTCTATTGGCCTGAGGAAACATTTTCAGTCCAGACATTTCCTTCTATAGTTCTCCCCTTGAAGTAATTTCTTCCTTCAGTGCATCCCTTCTCTGTCCCTTTCAGCTGCTGGCAGTGGTTCTGGTCATACAAATTTTAGAAAAATTCTGTTGACATTGTGTACAGTTCAAGGGAGTCCAGCCCATCAGATGAAGTAACTTTCTACTTATCCCTCTTGGTTAATTCCATTTCCAATTTTGAGTTTCACTAAAATAGTTGACTGGATCTTTGCTCATTCATACCTCTTCAGCAGAGTTGTTCAGTTAAGCCCTTACATGGAGCCCAGGTACCCAGGACTCACTAACTTGAATTTCAGGGAAATCTCTTAAAGAGCCACTTCTGGCCCTAATCTCAGAGCATTCTATTGAGACAGGCTGAGAATTTTTCAAATTATTAATAGCTAGTTTCCTTATGCTTAACAGTTCAAGCCTCCATGTATCTCTTTCCTCTCTCACTTCACTAAAAGTTTCAAGGGAAAACTGGGATGCACCTTCCACACACAGCTTGAAAATATCCTCAACTAAATATCCAAGTTCATCACTCGCAAGTTCTGCCTTAAATACAACATTGAACCTCAATTTCTTCAAGTTCTCTTGCACTTTTAAACAGGGATAGCCTTTCTTCCAATTTCCAATGACACATGCATCACTTCCCTTTTAAGTTCCTACAGGAAGTACATTAGCACCCATATTTCTTCAATAATCTGTTTATGATGAATTATATAGTCTTTAAACAACATAACATTTCTATACAGCTGTTACTCATCTCTGACAAACACAATTCTTCCAGCCTCACCCATTACCCAATTCCAAAGACATTTCCGCATATAAATAAGGTATTTGTATTAATAATACCTTACTTTCTGATAAAAAAAGACCATACATAAGTTAGTGTAAACAATAGGAATTTATGTCTCCCACTTGTGAGACTAAGAGAAGTCCAAAATTAAGGCACCAGCAAGATGAGGTTTTCTCACTAAAGACTTTGGCATTCTGGCACTGGCTTCCAGTAATCCTTGGTCCTTGACTTTTCGGCCAGTTGGCAATGAATATCGCAATATCTTCCCGTCTCCCCTAGGTTGCATTGACTTCCTGCTTCAGTATTTTTCCCATGAATTTCTCTCCATGTTCAATTTCTTTGCTTTTAAGAACTTCAACCATATTGAATTTAAAATTTAACCCTCAGTCAGTTGGACATAAGTTAAAATAACATCTTTGGAGGTCCTATTTACAAATATGTTCACACCTACAGGACCAGGAGTTGGAACGTGAACATGACTTTTGTGGAGGACATGATTCAACCTCCAACATCCATCAAAATGATTGTGGTCTATAAAAATGAGGTACACTATTGTTCTTTAAATATTTAGATATAATTCAATAAAAACAAGGAGTCTGATTAATATATACCTATATAAATATACCTCAAAAATGCATTCAGATTTAATTGGTATGAATTTTGTCTTTACTGATATTCTAGTTTGCTAGCTGCCAGAATGTAATATACCAGAAATGGAATGGCTTTTATAAGGGGGAATTTAATAAGTTACAAGTTGCTAATTTTGAGGCTGTGAAATTGTCCAAATTAAAGCAAGTCTATAAAAATGTCCAAATTAAGGCACCAACAAGAGGTTACCTTCACTCAAGAAAGCCTGATGAAGTTCAGGCTTCTCTCAACTGGAAATTCACATGGCAAACATGACAATATCTGATAGCTGTCTCTCCAAGATTCTAGTTTCATGAAGCTCTCCTGAGGGCATTTTCCTTCTTCATCTCCAAAGCCTCTGGCTTTGAGGGCTCTGGCTGTCATCATTCTGAAGCTTTTTCCAAATGTTTCCTCTTTTAAGGGGTTCCAGTAAACTAATCAAACCCACCTGGAATGGATGGAGTCACATCTCCCTCTAATAAAAGGTTAATACCTACAATTGGGTGATTCACATCTCCATGGATAATTAAAAAACAACAGCAACAACAACAACAATGAAAAAAAAACAACTCCTACCCAGTAATACTGAATGAGGATTACCATACTAAATGAGGATTTCTGGAATCCACAAATTCAAACCAGCACAACTGATAAATAACAGGTAAATCCATGTTCAATAAAATAGTGTCAAAGGCAAAACTGAACAAGTAAGGAAGTTGACTTTATTCAAGCTATTCCAATAAAGTGAGGACCCCAGATTAGAAGATCAGAGTGTCTTGACAGGATGATTTTGTCCTAGACTTTTATATGTAGGAGTAGACAAGTGAGAAGTGGAATGTTTTAAGAGTTGGGATTATTTTACATGTAGTGACATCACAGTCAACTGAACAGGAAACGTTTTTCTCTATGGTTAGCTAGTTTCAAAAAGTAAACACTTCAAAACTTAGCTAATAATTGTTAAATAAACAATAGAAAGTTGGCCATGAGCAAAGTAGGTCCAGAAAAAGGGGAAATTGTCCATGTCTGGTCTTGTCAAGACTTCAGACAAAAGGAAGAGGTCTGAGTTTGGCTTTGTCAATACCAGTATCTTGGATTTTCAGGTTGTTTGTCAGTCTACCACAAAGGTTTGAATTAAATAATGGGAATTTATCACCTCACAGTCTTGAGGCTAAGATCAGTCCAAAATCGAGATGTCAGCCAGTAAATGCTGGCTCCCCAAAGACTGGCATTCAGGTGCTAGCTGCTGGCAATCCTTGGGTTCCATGGCTTTCTCCATCATAGACATTGCACGTGCCAATGTCCTCTCCTTTCTACGCTAGGTTTTCAATGACTTCTGGCTTCAGGGCTCTCCCCATGGCTTTCTTTATCTCTCAATGTTTTCAGCTTATAAAGGACTCCAGTATTATCAATTAAGACCCAGCCCAGTTTGTTGGGCCACATTTTAACTAAAAATAATGACTTCAAGATATTCTATTTAAAATGTGTTCACACCCACTGGAATGAGGTTTAAAATCATGAACATGTATTAGATGGGAAACATAAATCAATATACTATAACCATTTATTTTTTAAAAAAACAGGCAAGTAATACCATAAAGTGTATGTGTGTGTATATATAAATATACATATATGTATGTATGTATGTATATGCAAAATTTAAAAAATAAAGGCCAAATTTTATACAAAATTTATGATAGGCAATATTTTTGGAGGGAGGATTATGAGAAGACAGAAGAGGAAAGAGCTCCAGGACTCAGTCCTTATATCAGAATAACTAGTAAACAGGCAGAAACTGTATGAAACAACTATTTGAATACTCTAGAGGTCAGAAGAATGCTGTACAGCATCCAGGAAAGAGCAGGAGGAGGATAAATTATGGTAAAGGATAGTAAATTGTTCTCTCTGTGACAGCGACTAGCTCCCATTACCTTCTCTTGCTGCAGGTTGTCATGAGGTCCAGCTTCTGACTAGCTTGCTGGTATACAGAATGGGGCATAAAAATCCTCTTCTCCAAGACCAGGACTGGGGATGTCCTATCACTCACTGATCACAATATCTGGTTAGCAACTTTGGATTTCTAGGGTCCCGAATCTGAGGGCCTCCACTATTTCAACCCACATGGGACAAATGCTTTGGTGGTCATTGTTTCAATATCCCTGGACAACTGTAGCCACAACCATTGTTTCAATCTTCCCAGAATGGGAGGTGGGGTGCATGGAGGGGAATAACGGGATCGGAGGCGTGGTAGTAAAGGCTTAAAGATGCTGCACTTTGTCAGGGCTGCAGGGGACAGTTGAAGAGATACTTTTGCTGGGGAAACCAGGAAAGCTCAACTTTTGGAGCCACCAGAGAAATTTTTGATGCTCTTACTTATCCCCTCCCCAAGGTAGTATGAAGCCAATCTGTGCCTTCTTCAATGGGTCCCTGGCCCTGTTTCAGATGCAAAACAGCAACAAAAGAAAGTATTCTCAGGCTTGCCCATCACTCAGAATTTGCCCTCCAGGAAAAGCGCTTGAGACAACAACAGGAGTGTAAAAATCCTTTGAGGTGAAGATCCTGGGCTAAAGGCCTGCTGACTTCAAACACATGGGAAAGGGAGGCTCCAGAAGATATTTCCCTATGGTTTCTTCTGGAAGGTTGATAGTTTTGGCTCTTATATTTAGGTCTTTGATACATTTTGAGTTGAATTCTACACCAGGTATGAGATGGGGGTAGTCCATCTTTTTTTGCAAATGGAGAGCTAGTTTTCCCAGCACACTGTTGAAAAGAGAATTCTTTCCAATTGAATGACCTATGCCCCCTTGTCAAACATCAGTTGGCCATAAATGTAAGGGTTAATCTGTGATCTCAAAATTCTATTCAGTTGGTCTCTATGTCTGTTCTTGTGCCAGTTCAACACTGTTTTGATTACCATGGCTCTGCAGCAGGTTTTAAGGTCAGGAAGTCTGTGACCTCCAACTTCATCTTTCCTTTTCAACATGGTCCTGATTTCTTGGGACCCCTTATCCTTCCATGTAAATCTGATGATTGGCATTTTGATTTCTGCAAAGAAGGTTGTTGGAATTTATATTGAGATTAGATTGAATCTATAAATCATGTTGAATAGGATTTATACTATTGGATCTTGCGTTAGGCAATGATTTCTTAGACTTTACACTAAAAGCACAAACAACAAAGTAAAAAATAGATAAATGGGACCTCTTCAGATTAGAAACTTTTGTGCCTCATAGGACTTCAGCATAAAAGTAAAACACAACCTACACAATTTGTAAGAACATATAGGGAAAATTTATTTGGAAGCCACACATCTGATAAAGGTTTAATATCAGGAATACATAAAGAAAGACTTCAATTTAACCACAAAAAGGCAAAAAAAAAAAATTTTTAAATGGGCTAACTTAACAAATATCTCTCCACAGGAGAGATACAAATGGCCAGAAACCAAATGAAAAGATGCTCAACATCACTGACTATCAGGAAAATGCAAATCAAAATCACAGTGAGATGTCATTTTACAGCCATTAGAATGGCTGCTATTTAAAAAAAAAAACAAGGAAAATAAGTGTTGAAGAGAATGTGGAGAAATTGGAATGCTAATTCATTATTGGTGGCATTGTAAAATAGTGCAGCTGCTATGGAAGACAGTTTGGTGGTTCCTCAGAAAGCTTAACAGGGAACTATCATGTCACCTACCAATCTACCTACTAGGTATATATCCAAAGTAATTGAAAACAGGAACTCTAATAATTGCATAATGATGTTCATGATGGCAAAATTTACAATTGCCAAAAGATGGAAGCAAACTCAAGTGTCAGTCAACCGACGAATGGATAGATATAGTATAGTATGTACTTATAATCAAATGTCACTCAGCTGTAAAAAAGGATGAAGACCTGATACATGTGGCAACATGGATGAACCTTGAAGACATCACATTGAGTGAAATAAGCTAGAAGCAAAAGGACAAATATTGCATGATCTCACTTATTTGAAACAATTAGAATAAGCAAATTTATAGAGTCAGAATCTAGAATATAGATTACCAGGTGATAGGGTTGAGGTCACAAATGAGAAGTCAAGACTTAAAATGTACAGGGTTCCTACTGAAATGATGGAAATATTTTGTAATGTATAGTGGTGATGGTTGCACAATATTATGCATGTAATTAGCAGCCATGAAAGACATATCTGAATGTAATTAAAAGCAGAAACATTATATTGTATATAAGGTAACAATAATTTTTTTGGAAATCCATGGACCTATATGACCTAAATGGTGGACCCTAAGTTAAACCATGGAATAAAGTTAATAGCACAATTATTAAAATTTCTTAATGCTGTCTTTCATTGTTACCAATGTCCCACACCAATGCAAGGTATTAATAATAGGGAGGTGTATTAGAATTTTGTATTTCATGCATGATTGTTCTGTAAACCCACAATCTCTCTCATAAAAAGACTCAATAGCTTTGGGGTGACAGAAATTGAAAAGTTTCTTGCATTAAATGGCAAAGAGGAAATCAGTTTTCATTCTAATATTTTATTTCCTATAAAATAATATAGAAAGTATTCACAGCATAATATCAACAGTTTTCTTTTCTGGTCAGTGAAAATATTGGTATCATTACAGCTGCATTTTCATTTTCTGTATCTTATAATTTTGTGTATTTTAAAAAGAGAATGGAAAATAAAATCAGTAGAAAAAAGAGAGGGAAATGAAAGAAAGGAACAAGAGAAAAGAAATGAAAAAGGAAAGGAAAATGATGAATTCAAGAGTGTCAAAACTGCTGACGAAGTGCACAAAATGAGTACTTGAGCATCGTTTTTATTTCCTGACATAAAAAAAAAACATTGAATTCTTTAGTGAAAATAAAGGTAGCAGAGTTTAGATAGGAGTGCATGGAGGAACCAATAGACCTTGAAGACTTGGAAACGGCAATGAATACTTAATTTAAAAATAGGATAAAGAGAAGTGCAACCGTACATAAATGAGTATGTGGACCCACAGAAACAGATTTTTGTTTTATTTTCAAGATGAGAAAAAAATAAATCAGTCTTTCTCATCATCTAGTGATTAAAAAAAAAATGATGCCCTGATCACAATCTAGAATAGCTGAAATGAAACCATGCAGTCTTCCCAAGAACACTGACTCTGAAATTTCACTCCATTTTATCACAGTCTTCACACAGTGCCTAGCACCTAAACCAGCCTCAAATAATACTTGTTAATAATTGAATGGAATCTCTTAGATGGACTCTATTTAAAGTGGATTTCTTGTAGACATCTCCCTACTTACATCACCCATTTGTTTTCACATATTGTCTACTTTTCATTAATCACAGATTTTTAAGTTTCTGGTCTGATAATTCCAAACTCTGTGTGATATCTGAATTTACTTCTGATTCTTACTTTATATCAAGATTGGTGTTTTTGTGTTTTTTGTTTTTTGGTATGTATTTTATCTACTCTGACATATTTTTTAAATGGCATATTTAGACCATTTATCTTTAAGGTTATTGCTGATGTATTTGACTAACTAGCTACCATAGTTGTAACAGTTTTCTATTTCTAGCACTTGTTTTTTGCTTCTATTCCCCCTTTGTTCTGCCTTCAATGTTTTCTTTTCTTTCTTTTTTCTAAAGCAGGTTTTTTGAGATATATTCACATACCATACAATCCATCCAAAGTGTGCAATTAACAGCTTTTAGTATAATCACAAAGTTGTACATTCATCACCACCATCGAAATTAGAACATTTTCATTACTCCAAAAAGAAAAATCCTGTACCCCTCAGTAGTAACTCATCAATCCCTCTACCTTCCCCAGCCTTACATAACTACTCATCTAATTCTGTCTTTATAGATTTATTTATATTTATATTTTATAACATGTATTCATTACAATATGTAGTATTTTGTGTCTGGTTTCCTTCACTTAGAATAACATTTTTAAATTATTATGATCATTATCATTTTAATGCAATTTTTGATATATGTTATATATTTACATACCTTACAATCATCCAAATTGTACAATCAGTGGTTCATAATATTATCATATAACTATGCATTATCATCAGTAAATTTTTGAACATTTTTATTACTGCAAAAAATAAAATTAAAAATAAAAGTGAAAAAGAATACCCAAAGCATCCCATACTCCCTTTCTACCCTATTATTTATTTACTTTTTGTCTTTATTTTTTTTCTCATCTGTCCATACATTGGATAAAGGGAATACCAGTTACAAGGTTTTCACAATTACAGGATCACACCTTAAAAGTTCTATAGTTATTCAATCATCTTCAACAATTAAAGATATTGGATTATAATTCAGCAGTTTCAGATATTTCCCTCTACCTACTCCAATACACCAAAAACTAAAATGGGATATCTATATATTGCATAAGAATAACCTCCAGAATGATCTCTTGGCTTTATTTGAGATCTCTCAGCCACTGAAACTTTATTATTCATTTCTCTTCCCTCTTTTGGTCAAGAAGGCTTTCTCACTCCCATGATACCTGGGCCAGGCTCGTCCTCTGGAGTTATGTCCCATACTGCCAGTGAGATATACACCCCTGGGAGTCATATTCATGTCACAGGAGAGCAGTGAGTTCACCTACAGAATTGGCTTAGAGAAAGAGAGGCCACATCTGAGCAACAAAAGAGGTTCTCTGGGAGTGACTCTTAGGCCTAATTATAAGTAGGCTTAGCTTCTCCTTCACAGGGATAATTTTCATGAGGGCATGCCACAAGATCCAGCATCTAGTCCATCAAATTGGTAGTTCCCAATGCTTGGGAGAATATCAGGTCTTCCCAGGTGTGAAGTATTTTATTTCCACCTTTTCCCCCAGTCTTTCAAGGGAACTTTGCAAATACTTTTTAATCTTCCCTCAGATTACTCTGGAATATATTAGGGCATCACATTGGCCTTTTCAAACCAACAAGATCTCACTCCCTATTCAAGGTTCCATATAATTACAGGGTTCAAATAAACTGACCATTCAAATTAGATAAGATAGTGTGCTACCAAAAATATACATTTTGCACCAGATAAATATCTTTTCCTTTGGTCTCACACAGAAATTGAAGTTTTTAAAATGCAGGCTATATCATCCTTTACCCTTTAGTCTGATTTACCTTAGTCTAACCTGGATCATCTTCATTCATATCTCTAACTGAAGTGTGATCACTTTTTCAGCATTTTTAACAGTTGTACAGTTGTTGAAAGTCAGGAAATGCTGACTCTCATACTTGCAGAACTCTAGCTGTGTGTCTCAGGTGTCAAATAAATAACCTAAGTTCCAGGAAATGACCAATAACCTGGTCATTGAAGAGTTCAGCATCTCAGAACTTGGAAATAACAGTTACACCTCTGGAATAGGTGTGATTGCAGGAAGAGCTTGCAATCTAGGAACGTTTACAATAGGCTTTCACCTGCTAACCTATGCTCTAGAATTCAATTCTCAGAGTTTGTACATTATAGTTAGTCCATTTTAGTGAGGTGTAATAATATCTGTCTTTTCATTTCTGGCTTATTTCATTCAATATACTCTCCTCAGGCTTCATTCATCTGGTTGCATACCGCACAACTTCATTTTTTCTTGCAGCCACTCAACAGCCACTCTATGTATACTCCACAGTTTATCCTTTCATTCTTTAGTTGATCTGCCCTTAGGTCACCTCCATCCATTACAAATCATGAACACTGCCACCATAAACACCAGTGTGCAAATGTCCATTCATGTCCCCACTCTCAGGTCAATGGTTTTCACCAAGCATCTTATATAGTTCCTCTCTTAGCATACCAATTATGCTTTTAAAAAAATTATGGGTTGCCCTGTAGTTTACAATATGTATTTTTAACCAATTTAAGTCCACCTTTAAATACTATACCACTTCACATGTAGTGCAGGTACATTACAACAGAATATACCCAACCCCCCCATCATCCTTTATAACATTGTTGTCATTCATTTGGCTTATCTATATGCTATAATCACTCAATTCATTGTGACTACTATTTTACAAAAACAGCTATTTGACCAGTTAAAAAATAATAAAGAGAAAATATTTCATTTCACTTTCATTTATTACTTTATAAACACTCTCCCTTTCTTTATGGAGATTCTAGTGTCTGTCCTGTAACATGTTCCTTCTCCTAAAAATCGTCTAACATTTCTTGCACAGCAGATATGCTGGTGATTAAATCCTTCAGTTTTTCTTTTTCTGAGAAAGTACTTATTTTTCCTTCACCTTTAAAGGATATTATTATTGGCTATAGGATTATAGCTTGGTGTCTTTTTTCCTGCAATGATTTAAATGTTTCACTTTGTGCTCTTCTTGCATGTATGACTTCCAACAAGAAGTTCATTACAATTCTTATCCTTTCCTTATAGATAGGGCATTTTGTTTTTGCTCTGGCTACTTTCAGTATTTTATGTTTTCTCCAGTTTGAATGTTGTATGCTCCCATATAAATGTTTTGCTATTGTCCCTGCTTGGTGTTCTCTAAACTTTCTGGATTGTTGATTTAGTATATGTCATTAATTTTGGAAATATTTTGGCCACATTACTTCAAATGCTCCATCTCAGTTCTTTCTTTTCCTAGTATTGCAATTACACGTATGTTACACAGTTTTAAACTGCCCCCCCGCCCAATTCTTAGATATTATACTCCATCTTCTTCTTCTTTTTTTGTTTGCATTCCAGGTTAGAAAGTATCTACTGAGTTCTGCAAACCCACTTATTCCTTCCTCAGTCATGTCCAGTCTACAGATGAGCTCAAAGGCATTCTTCATTCCTGTTTAGTAATTTTTTTCACTTCTACCATTTCATTTGTATTCTTTCTTAGCGTTTCTATAGTTCTATTTATATTACCCATGTTTTTGCATATTGTCTATATTTTTCATGAGCCCTTAACATATTAAACATAGTTAATTAAGTTCCCAGTCTGAGCTTCTGTTTGAAGATTTGTAACTGTTGAATTATAAAGACCTTCTTAGAGCATTCATTCATTCATCTTCAGTGTGTGGGCATGCTTATTGATTAGTATACTATATACCAAGCACTGCTTTAGGCACATAGGATGCAAAAGTAAACAGAACAGACAAAAATCTCCACCTATGGAGCTAGCATTCTTGTGGCAAGGTAGAAAACAAACAAGAAAAATATGGAAAATATGTAGTATGTTGGAGAGTGATGAGACCTAAGAGGAGAAGGAAGAAGGGAGTGGGGACCTGGGCATTGCAATTTTAGATAGCATGACCAGGAAATTGTTCTTTAAAAAGATGGCTCTGGGGGTGCACAGGGTGGTTCAGGGAAGAATGCTTGCCTTCCATGTGGGAGACCGGGGTTCGATTCCCAGACCATGTACCCCCCAAAAATTTTTTTTTTAAAAATAAAATGGCACTGGAGCAAGAGCCTGAGAGGGCAAGACATTCCAGGCAAATAAAATAGAATATGCAAAAGCCCTTAGGCTGCAGTAGAGTGCAAAAGAATGAGAAGAATGAAGGCAGAATGGAGGAAACAAACTAGGCAGATAATGTAGTTTTCTAGACAGTTAACATGCAAGGAATTTAGTTCTGAATCTGAATAAGATAAAAATACACTAATTAGGTTTTGTGCAAAGAAGTAACACAGTCTGACAGGTTTAAATAAAATCATGCATCCATATGTGCCTCAACAGGGAGCAAAGAATTGAGAAGATTTAAAAGAAACAGTGTATGCATTTCTTCCAGGCATGGTGCTAGATATTGAGCATTAAATCAAGGCAGCCTCATTTTGCATTAAAGGCCATCGTTGCCCTGACAGAGAGCATATAAAGGGCACTACAAGATGATAATGTTGGATTGGAGGACCGCAATGGAAAGGGCAACGCTGGTCTTGGTCATGAAGGTAGACGCAGGGGTCTTGAGGTATCCTTGGAAGCTGAGGAGCAACTGGGCAACCTGGGGCTGGAGATATAGGGTGGCAAAGGATAAGAGGGGGTACCAGAAAGGCATGTGCATGTCACATGGGGAAAGGATTACAAACTTCAGGTTTTGTTAGGATTTGGCTAACAACAACTATCTTAATTTGATTCTGGTGCAATATCTTATACTCATCTAGGTACTTTTATACAACTTTACACTTTTCTTAACTGCTACCCAAGCCATAGCTGCCTTGCTACTTAGTCTGAAAGTCCTTTAGCTTGTTTGCTTGATTTATTTTCTAGAAGGGAAAGTTTAGCTAATGCTAATATACAATTTTTATTATTCCCTTTGCTATTTCCCCTACCATCTTCATATAAATACTTATTTCAGATGCATTGAAATGTGACCTCATTTCCCAATAACTATTTTACTCATGTGTATCATAGCACAAACTGTTTAGTAATTCAAGAATGATATATTTTATTCTTGCTGAGTATAACTTTAATTTTCCATGGTGATCAATAAAAACAATATAAATTCCTTTAGGAAGTGTGTCCCTGGGAGAGGATAGACACACAAGTGAAACATGAACCTAAGGAAAAATGAGAATCCAATAAACATTTGCACTTAAACTTGAGAGCACTTTGCAGTGTGTTGCAGCATTTCTCTAAATTAGGATTTGATATAGTGAGGCTTTATGAGAGATTTTCTCTTGTAAGAGCATTATTAAAGTTATTCACACTATGTCTGAAGTCTTAGATTATTGAGAATCATCATCTCTCTGTCAAAGTGAGTATTAACTAATTGGTAACAGGGGAATAGAAAGTGTGGAAAAATACAGAAGGTATTAGCAGTAATTTATTTTTTGAAAGCAGCTGTTGACAGTTTGACATTACATTCAGTTAACACTTCTAGGACTTTAAAAATTATTCTCCCTGTTGGGCAGGCCACAGTTTCTATGCTTTCACAAGACTTATGAACAGATATTCCTTTACAACATTTTTTTCCATGCATTTGAATTGAAAATGCAAACCACCTTTGCTGTCTTTGCCAGATGCTATATCTACATTTTTTAACAGATGCAATATCCTCTAGATACAAATTTATCATTTTCACCTTTCAAATGACAATTATTTTCAATATTTCATATTTTTCCTTCATTAGAAAAGAAGATCCAGAGTATAACCGAAAATCTGTCATAAATAAATTTTGGAGAGAAGAGAAGCTTAAGCAATTGACAGAAAGCACAAATCAAAAAGGCTCTAATTCTTGTTATAGAAGATAGTCTGTAACACATTTTATCATAATTTCAATAGTTCCTCTGTAGGGTGGTAGTAACTGTTACTGATAATACAATTGTTTTAAGTGGATTCTGAGTTTTAGGTTTTAAAATCAGCCAGGATGGGGCTTCACTGGAATGTTTTAGGAGGTATTTAAAAAGGACTTATACATTTCCCTCCCTGCTCACAAGACCACAACTTCCCCCAAACGACTTGATCTCTGACTCTTGAAATGATTTAAGAATGGCAGTATATTTGTTTCATAATTAGAAACAAAATTGGAATTGCACAACAATCACTGGTCTGATTTCACATTAAAAATGACTCTGATTATTTACTTTAAGCCAGTAACATTTGGGAAATGCAAGAGAAACCTGAGAACATAGAAAGAAGGCAGAATTATGGAAGTGTAAAGAGAGATAACAGAGAGAAAAAAATAGAGCTGAAATATGGGATATAATATAGGTCATCAAAGGAGAATTAGACGCATTTTGTAATCATAGTGTAGGGCATGCCTCACCTGCCCTAGCAAGGTGCATGCTTCATTGCAAATGTCAGTTTAGATCAACCTGGTACATGGACAGGTATATGTAGATAACATGTCCTTTACATTTTAACAGGAAAGATTACTTAAAAATTACAAATTCACTCTAGTAAATATTAATCATATATGGATTATATATACATTTGCAAATTATAAGATGCAAACCTAACTGAGGTGTGGAAATGATGCTAGACTGACTTGACCCTCATGCAATAATAATGGGAGATAATCAATGTGATCGGTTGCACTAGGCACTCCAATATAGACATATCCTTAATCTTGATCCATGTCCCTGGGGGTGTGAACCCACTGTAAACAGGACCTTTTGAAGATGTTCTTTTTACACTAGCTGTGCCCTAAGTGAATGAGGTTGGGCCTTCATTTGTGTTACTGGAGACCTTATAAAGAGAACCTGGAAATCACAAAATCCAGAAGTCAGAAGACAGCAGAAGCTGGAAGAGCCAACACAAAGAGAGAGAGATCACCACATGATGAGGAGCAGAGACTCAAAACCATAGAACCCAAGGATCATGGCAAGCTAGCACCAGATTACTTCAGATTTGGGGGAGAAAGCATTTCTTGCCCCTAACTTGATTTTGGACTTTGTCTAGCCTCAAAACTATAAGTCAATAAATTCCCATTGTTTAAGCCAATCCATAGTATGGTATTTATTATAGCAGCCTGACACACTTAGACTATCAGAAAGGAAAAATTTGAATGTATCGCTCCCAAGCTGTGCTATACACTTTGCATACCACCGTGACATCAATAAACACTTTTTTCCAAGAGGTCAGTTCACATCACTTTCTTGTTTCAGAGCTTAAAATCAGGTAATCATCAAGAACCTCTTAAGGTAATCTAACCTACAATGGAACTGAACTCTTAATGCCCTAGCATTAAGACAGGACAGAAAGAAAAATAGCTGTCTCAAGAGCTATAATTTGCCCACATGACATCTAAGTGATCCAGAAAACCTGTATTATTGAAATTCAGCAAGGGTTCCAGACTATCAGCACTTGCAGGGACATAGCGAAAGCAAACAAAAGTTTTCTCTTGAGGAGAATAATATTATCCTAAGACTAATGATAGTTATACCTGTCTTCTTAAATATGATGACCAGTATACAATGAAAGATAATCAGGAACAAGTGGAGAGAGGACAAAATGACCAAAAACCAAAACCAAAACCAAACCAAATCAAACAAAATCACCAGAAATTCTAGGTATTGGAGAAAATAATTGTAGAAAAATAAAACAGAAATTTTGGGGGGAAAAAGAATAACAAATTAAGAATTCAATGGATGTGCTTAATAGCAAACTAAACACAGCTAAAACAAAAATTAGTAAATTTGAAGAAAAGTCAGAGGAAACTCTACAAAGTGACAATAAAAGAGAGAGAGAGATGAAGAAAAAAAGAGTTTAGAGAATAACTAGTATATTTTTAATTGACTTCCGAGTGAATGGAGAACAAAAATATAGCAGAAAGAATATTTGAAGTATTAGGTTTGTACATATTAAAGACATCAATATTCAGATGCAAAAAGCCTATTGCAAGAATCCAAAAATAAATCCTCAACTTGTAAAATTTCAGAAGGACAAGTACAAAGGAAAGATCTTAAAAATAGACCTAGAAAGGAAGATTGTCTTCAAAGAATTGAGAGTCAGAAATAGTCATTGCAATAGGGACGATGGGAGTCAAGAGACCTGGCATGTATCTATTATTTGACAATATATTCATTCAAATCTTAGAGTAAGCCAATAAAATTTTAATTTTTGTTCACATCTCTTTTCAACGAGGATAGGATGGATCTCCATCTTGTACTCTTGCCATGTGGGACCTGTAGCTAGTGAAGAGAACACAGAAAGAGTAAGCAAGATGTTTTTAAGAACTATGCAAGGAAGTACCTTTCTTTTCTCCTACCTATTTGTCTTTAGCACGAATGCAGGATATAGTCCATACCTAATTACAAGGGAGTCTGAGAGATCTGGAAGAGCACTGTCATGGTCAGGTTCAGAGGGTCTGGGCCTCCATTGAATTAGGCATCACTGACCACCCAATTTCTTCTCTCTGGGTTTCTATAGTAACAGTCTCCCTGGTCCTCCTTTTGCTTCTCTGACCATTCCTCCTCCTTGTTCTGCATGTACACCTCCATCTTTGTCCACCAATTCATGAACAATCATGTGTTCAGGGTCCATTCTGGGCCCACTACTCTCCTCCCCCTATCCACCAACGTCCCTCTGGGTGGTCTCATCTATTCTCATGGCTTCAGCCACTGCTTACACAAGCTGATGATTCTCAAGTCTATATCCATTAGCTTAATCCTCCCTCCTGAATGTCAGACTATCTATCCAACAGTCCATTGGGCATTGTCATGGTCAGGTTCATGTGTCAACTTGGCCAAGTGGTGGTACGTGTTTGTCCGGTTGGGCAAGTGCTGGCCTGTCTGTTGTGATGTGGACATTTCATAGAATTAAATCATGATCACATCAACTGCATCCACAGCCTATTGCATTTGTAATCAGTCAAGGGGAGTGTCTTCTGCAATGAGTGATGCTTAATCTAATCACTGGAAGCCTTTTAAGGAGGATTCAGAAGAGACAGTCTGGGGCGGCT
>PVIY010008658.1:0-47877 GCA_004026745.1 Myrmecophaga tridactyla | reverse complement strand
CAAGCACATAGATATTTGATGATCCCTAGCCATCTCTCTCCTATTTTCTACCTTTTTATTACTTTCCCACATGCAGAACATAGTTAAGCTCTTCACGAAGGGAGCATAATACAAATTCCCTCCCAGCCACTGAATCCTGCTCAAAGCCCAAACATAGAGGTAACATACAGTACTAATTTCAGAAAATGGAAACAAACAAACAAACTGAATACACACTTTTCCATAGCATTGCTGTAATCCCGTGTAGATAATAGATGCATTAAAATGCATTTCCGTCATGGTGGTGGGGGTGGGGTCCATGAGGATAGTCTTGCTAGGTTCTTGCCTGTTCCCCCCATAGCTTCCACTTCTGCTTTCTGTAAATTATATCTCATTTCTCATAATTGTAGTCAGCATTTGAAGTGGACACTTGGGAATGTATTAATTGGTGGGGGAATGAGAACAAAAGGCTTCCTTTACCTGTCTCCTGGCCTATGGAAGGATGGGCTCTTAAAAGTTGTGTTAAAGTGCTAGAGGTTTTTTTAAAATATGGGCTTATCATTTCATTGGCAGTATAATTCTCTTAAATCTACATTGGATTTTTATTTTTACTATATTAACCAGTTTCTAATGAAAATATCGAAAATTCTCCCTCTGTTCTCTCCTCCCTCCTTAACGTAGCTACTCTAAATTAATTGATATTAATATTCTGATTTTTGCTATGAGTTATTTTATTTTAAAGTTTTATTGGGCAAAACTTACTAATTATGTTCAATATTTTCTCTGAGTCACATTGTTCACTCAGGTAGTTTTACTGAGCCTTTATCTTCCAAAGCCTTTTTAATAGTATCTCTTTTGCTTTGGAATTTTGGACACTTTAAGGGCTCTACCACCTGGGCTCTCTCTATTTCTACTCTTTTTTGCCTTGCAATCCAATAAAATCTCTCCTAAATTCAAGTTTTTCTTCTAATATCTTGATAAATGCAGTCAAAGAAGCCAACAAGCAATATTAACCTTAATTTTATGGTGCCATCTCCTGGAATTCAGAATAAATAGGCACATGGCCTGCTATCCACATTAATGCAAGGACAGTTTAACTGAACATTTTGCCACAACATAAGATGAATCACTAGATGGTCTTTCAGACTCCCAAGTGGTTTAGTCTCTTATCAGATAGAGGATACGTGGTATACTCTTCCCTCAACTATCTACCATGTGCATCTTCTCTCTTGTTTGTCCAAGATCTCAGAATAATCCTGAATCTCTTTATTCAGCTTGAGCTTACTTTCTACAACTCAGTAACTTCATCTAAATAGGAAAACTTAAGGGGAATGACTTTCCAGTGAGATTCTCTGTATAGTATTTCAAAAACACTCAAAATGAAAGAGCAAAAGACATTAAAAATCATTCAAAATACAGTGGCTAAGTTAACAGTTCCATAAGCTCTCCATTTCTCCATATAGGTAATATGCTCTTGATTCTTTACTACAGAAAATGAAAGTTTTCTGAGTTTACATTTTAAGCAAAGTGTACCTGGCCAGAAAGAAGATGTACAGAATGTAAGAAGAACCTCTCTCACTTCTTCCAAACCTAGAAAAGTTGTTTCTGCAGTTCTCAGCATAAAAATTTATCTTCGCCTTTAACTATTCTGGAGGTTGCTCTTATACAGGCTTCAGTTAGACTTTGCTACCTATCACAACCTGCCAAACCCAACCAGGACCATTGCAGCCAATCCTAAAGAACACCTAGGGCTACAAGGGTTCCATGCACTAGTGTAACTTTCCAGAAACTTACAACCTCCAGATGGTCCCTGGACCAGATAAGTTCTAAAACTCAGAGGGGCCAACCTCTCCAGAACATCAGAAGTTTCCTCTCCCTACCCCATATTAGTGACAGACCCTTTCAACGTGAAAAATTTAGAATGGCCATAGCCCAAACACCCCTAAAGAGAGGGATAGAAAGATCAAAGGTGATGGTGGAGTTATATAGAGAAGATAGGATTTAATAAATGAATATGATTGCTGAATCATTAAATTGATAACTTTTAGTCTCCAGTAAATGAATGATCAGTAAATTCTAGCTGATTTTTTTAAATAAAGGCATTTTGCTTATTTAAAGCTCATATATACATGTAAGCCATCTGTACAATTTTACTTTTTCTCTGGTTAAAGAACTATCAGGGAATTCTAAAGGGATGGTTGCTTAAATATAAATATTGAAGACTACTACATATAAATATTTAAGTGTTTTTAATGTAACTTGATTAATACATATTTATTTTATGCCTAATAATAAATTAGCAACCCTAAGACACATTTCACTGAACTGAAAATCAAGAAAAAAATCTGTAAAATTCATTTCCAAGGACCAAATTTTACTTCAAACATGTTTACATGGATAATTACACATTTAAAATGTAAACCCTTTTCAGGTAAATGATATCAAAATAAATTTCACTAGGACTCACTTAAATGCTCATTTAGAAATCTGTTCAAGGTTACTGATATATTGACTAACACTCCCAGTATTTCAGCATCCAAAATAATGCTACCAAAAGTATCACTAAATGTATCCTCCCATATCTCCAAAAGAGATGCAAATGCACACACAGATATTTTATATTTGAGATGTTGAATACTCATTTATTGATCTCTAGATGAGCAATAAGATATAATATTCTTTCAGGAGCCTCTCTGAAAATTTTACTTGTAGCATTTTCATTCTTGATAGAACTGATCATTTTACTTAGAAGAAAATTATCATTTACCAAAACCTTTTTGTAATTTGTTGAGAAAAAGAATGTTTAGAATCAACATAATTTGATAGCTGAATATCAGAAAGATGGCGATGTCTTCCCCATCCTTAGAACCATAGAGAAATCCTCTGAGCTCTGTATAAAGAGAATAGAATAGATGCTTGACCTGATTATATCAGGATATTCTAAATAATTTTCTAAACTTCACAATTTTTAAAATTGAATCCACCTACCACATAGAGGTTGGCTTATAGGTGCCATGCCAGTGGCTTTCCCAATCTAAGGAGGAGACACTGAAACATCAAAGACTGAGTCAAAAAGGAAGAGAAATATTAGAAATAATTTAGTCCAAATTCTTCCTATTCAGGGAGAAAAGTGGAGACTAGCTAGATAATGATGAGTCTTTGTGAAAGTCAGTTAAGGGCAGAATTGAGGCAAGTCTGACTCTCACAGCAAACTCTACATAGTTAGGGGTTTGCACATGAGAGAACCACAGGCATCCTCCTCTCCTAGCTCTACTCACAAAACTATCAGGCTATAATACAGGGATAGATGTTATTTCAAAATGTAATTAGGATTCTGTAAAGATAAGCTGATAATGATCAACACTAGTCAACAAGTAAAAAGCCAAGAAATATGAATGTAAGAGGTATTGAATCCATAAAAGCATGACTCAGTTACCCATCTTGTCTACTAAAAAATTCCCAAGTTGATATTATTGACCCTGAAAGCATCAGTGTTTTGAGAGATTCGATGAGGAAATAGAAAAAAAATCAATTTATGTGATTCAATGAGTGAAACATCTATCAGCCAAGAGTTATTATTGTGAAGTACAGTGCACTTCAATGACTCATTTGGAACTCTAGTTCTGCTTGAGATTGACTCCATTAAGGTGAAAACTAAATATAATTGGCCACAGCTTTAACATAAAATGTAAGGATGAGCATTCTATTAGCTGTCTGCTCTACATGAGCAATTTTATGATCTATATTACTTTAAAGCACTTTCTTTGATGTTGACGTTTATAAGGATTAGAGTAATTTACAGGGAACTGGAAATAGATAAATAAAAATTTTGACAAACATGAAAGGAATACTTTATTTTAATAAAGGACTGACTCCCAACAAAATTCAACATATAAAGATTTAGGGCAAAAGACTACCTATAAATGAACATTATTTATTTGCTAAAAAAGAATTAACCGGACATAACTAAGTGGAAATCTAATTTAAACATGTAGGTATATAACAGATACAGAAAATACATCAGAAACTATAATGCAAGGTATTAAAGTCAGGCCAAAGAGAATGTTTTGATGCTCAGTTACAACAAATGAGTTTGTCATAACAACAACAACAAAAAGGAATGGATTAGAGTAGTTAAGTAAATTTGATCTAAGGGGAGATACCAATCAAAAATAATATTTATTAAGTTTAAATAAATGCTTGACATTGTGCTTTGTAGTTTTAAGTTTTCCACATTTAATTGTCATCCAAGCCATTAGAGGTAGTTATTCTTATGTCCAATTTATAGTTATTGAATTTGAGTGTGTCCTTAGTAACAATTGACAAGATGAATAGTTGGAACTTTAGTCCAGGATGAAAATTGAAGCTGACCATTATTCCCAGAGAAGTAGTGGAGACAAGAGGAAAGATACCAGCTACCTCCTGTGGGAGGAACCCCAGCCCCATGACAGACTTAAAGAAGAATCCAGAGATGTGCAGCTTTTTAGTTGGGGGTACAGAGACTGATTTAGTCAATTTTCTAATCATTCACTGAACAAATATGTAATGTGTATCTAGTATGTGTCCAGCACTATATTAAGTGTTGGATCCAGTAGTGAGAGAAGGAAAATTCCTTATCAACATAGAGCTTACATTCTATTGGGGGTGACAGGTACCAGACACATAAACAAGTATATGCATATGTACTGGTTTGAAAGGATGTATACCCCCTAGAAAAGCCATGTTTTAATCAAAATCCCATTTCATAAAAGTAGAGTAATCCCTGTTCAATATGGTATGCTTGAAACTGTGATTGGATCATCTCCCTGGATGATGTGATTTAGTAAAGAGTGGTTGTTAAACTGGATTAGGTGATGATATGCCTTCACCCATTTATGTGGGTCTTGATTGGTTTACTGGAGTCCTATAAAAGTGGAAACGTTTTGGAGAAAGACAGTCAGAGAGAGCAGAATTACATAGCCATGAGAAACAGAGTCCATCAGGCAGCAACCTTTGCAGATGAAGAAGGTAAATGCCTCCTGGGGAGCTTCATGAAACAGGAACCCAGGGGAAGAAGCTAGCAGATCATGCCATGTTCACCATGTACCCTTCCACTTGAGAAAGAAACCCTGAACTTCATCGGCCTTGCACCAAGGTATCTTTCCCTGGATGCCTTAGATTGGACATTTCTATAGACTTGCTTTAATTGGGACATTTTCTCAGCCTTAGAACTGTAAACTAGCAAAGCATTAAATTCCCCTTTTTAAAAGCCATTCTGTTTCTGGTATATTGCATTCCAGCAGCTAGCAAACTAGAACAGCATATCATAATGTATGAGACAATATTATTAACAAGTCATGAATAAAGAATAAATCTAAGATAGACTGAGTGCTAACATATAGCAAGTTATCCTGAAAGGCATCCTTGAGGAGATAACATTGGAACCAAGGCAAGAATGAAGCAAGGGAGAGAGTGAAGCATGAAATTACCAAAATAAAGAGTATTTTAGGCAGAGGAACAAATAATAAAGCTCTGAGCTAAAAGTGTGTTAGGGAGAGTCCAAAGATCAGTGTGACAGGAATAGAATGAGTCAGAGAAATGGGAATTTGAAATGGGATCAAAGAGAGAGCCAGAGGCAGATGTATGAGCTAAGTCTACTGAAAAGACTTTGGATTTTATTCTTCATGTTGTGACTAGCCATTGAAGGGGTGAGAACTGGGAGCAGGAGGGTCTAATATATATTTTAAGAGGGTGACTGTACAGTTGAGTAAAGATAAACAGTAAGTGACCATGACTGTCAATGGGGAAACCTTAGGGGAATTTTGCTGCATACCAGGCAAGAAATGAAAGTATACTGGACAATATAATAAATGTGATGGTGGTGAGAACTGGTCAGATTCAAAATATTTTTCATTACAGATTTAACTGCATTTGCCAATGATTTGTGTATGGGGTTGATAACCAAAAAAAGAAGGATCAAGAAAAATTCCATACTTTGGCCTACATAGTTCTCATTTAAGAAAGAGAACACTGGGGGAGGAAAAAAGATTAGGGTGAAGAATATTGGATATGTTAAATTTGAGATGGTAATTAATTTTCCAAGTGGAAAAATTCAGTAGAACATAGGTTGAAGTTAAGAGTTCTGGAAGAAGTTAGGGCTGGAGATGTACATTTTAGTGAATAGATGCTATTTACTCAATTAGACTAGCTTTTACTCAACGTCACAGTGCAAATAGAGAAGTGCTTTGAAGATCAAGGCATGTGACCCTACAACATCAATTTTGGGAAGACGTGGGGGATCCAGTTAAAGAGTGATGGCAAATGGGGCAAGAGCATAGAATGATGTTCTGAGCACCAATTGAAGGAAGTGTTTCGAGAGAGAGATCAACTGTGCCAAGAGCTGCTGAGAGAAAAAGTAAGACCTGGACTAAGAATTCACCATTAACTTTGGTAACATGGAATACTGGTGTCCACCCGAAGGTAATGAATTTTTACCTGCTGGACTCGATAGAAAATACTAACCTGAATTGCTTCGGAGAAAGCAGAATATAGTAGCAAGCTATTTCCAACAAAAACAGCAATACCCTAGTCATACTCTCATGAGGGCCACTTGTCCCTTCTCAGAACATCAGAACAAACTGCAAGTTTGCTGAAGTCAAAGGCAGTATTGCATTTGTGATCAAAAGCTCAGGTATAGTGAGGAACCGGGCTCAACTTTCAATTGTTTTGCTTACATATTGTGATATTCTCCCAAGTTGCTTAACTTCCCTAAGCTTTGTTTTCTTCAATAACAAAAGGAAAAAAACAAAGTTCCCACCATATGAGCTTGCTTTAAGAGCTCAAAAAATAGTTTTGTCCTGTATTATTATTGCGGTAACAATCACAACAGAGACACACTCAAAGAGCATCATCCCCCCATATACCAACTAATTATTCAAACTGAAGCTACAGTGATTTTCCAAAATTCCAATCTATTCTGTTTAAAACAATTAATGAAGTTCCCTCGCACTTAAAAGACCAAAATCCTTGCTGTGTGCTGCTCAGCCCTCTATATTTGGGATCCTCCTAACCATCTAGTTGTAGGAACCCCATACTCCCTACATGCTTTCCACAATCCAGGCAAGTCATCCTCCTTTCAGTGCCTGATCTTGCTATGCTCACAAGCTCACACAGTTGAGTGTGCACTCTCTTTCTTGAATCTAAAAGGCTCATTCTTCTGGGCCTTTTGCCATATTCTAGCTGAACTATTCTCTGCTCTTGGAAGCCTTTTGAAACAGCTGGGTCAAATTCCCATTGTATCATGGACTTCTCCCTTTTGTAACTCTTATCAGAATTGTGATTTAACATTAATTTGAGTTATTACAAAATTAATATGTATCTCCCACATTAGCCTACAAATACGAAAAGACAGAAAGTGAGTCTGGTTTACTTACTGGTGTAACCAACTGCGCTCCTGATGTGAGAGGCTCACGGAGGCATATAGAAGTTAACAGTGCTGAGATGCTGTCCCTGACAGAGTATAGATGACATCTGGGAGATCTGGGGTCACATAATTATGTGATAAAGAATTCAAATTAATTTATTTTTATTTTTAATTCTCTTAAATGTTTGTGCTAAGACTGTAGACTAATTTACCGCCCTCTAGAATTTCTTTCCCCAATTGTGGTAGAAGATAAATGGCTTTTAGAAAATATGCCATTGGTAAATATTGTACTTATAAAGTAAAAACCAAAACTGAAATAATTTATTTACCAAAAGCAGAAGAGAAAAGGGTTACAATCAACAGCATCAGTTAACATTGCTCCCATATGCCATAAGTGAGTGGCGAGTTGTAAAATAAGACTGTGCTTCACATGAGCCCATTAGTGAAAATGACCAATTTTATTTTATTAATTAAAATTTAAAAATAGGGTACCAAATAAACAAAAAAAAAATCAAATGTGGAAATTAAATATAACATGCAACTTTACATCCTAAACTAATACTCTTTGGATAAAGTTATATCTCATTTATAGTTAAAACTCATTATGAAGATGAAACATATTGTTGCGAATGAAGATATGATTAATACTAAAAATATTTGAAGTCTATAATCAATAAAAACTTTGTGAAAGAAGTAATTTCAGAAAATAGTAAAGTGCACAGCAGTTTCAAAATGAATATGTGTTAAAAAGATAAACATTAGTAGAGTACATATCAAGAGAGATGGTTAGACAATTAAGAAAACATTTGGTTTATGGTACGTTAAAAAATTACCATTTAAATACACTCTCATGTTGTCCTGTAAAAGTCAAACATCTAAGGATATATTATAAAAAAGAAGTCATTAAATATTTTTACTCCTCCATTTGGAAATACGGCTTCCATTATTGATTTGGTATCTAGTCTGTTCAAATTCAAATGTGGATGGATTTTTATTGGCTTATTTTTTTCCCACTCAAAGAACAGTCTATTGCGATGTCAATCTCAGAAAACTTACATGTACTTTATTTAAATATAAAATTTTATAAGATTTATGAATGTTTAATAAATCTTGTAAAACCATCAAACTTATTTAAATGTTCTGTTAGAGATAGCTTAGGAATTACAGATGTTGGTATTGCTTTGTAGGCATTCTATGAACATAGATATGGTCTCTGTGATTCAAGATGAAAAGTTGTTACCTATAACCACTCCAAGATTTTGTGCCTTCAGAACTATTTTCCAAGACATGTAATTAATTTTCCAATCATCTCCTAAAAGTGTGTGTGTGTGTCTGTGTGTGCATAGTATATAGATACATGTAAGCCTAATAATAAATAAATAATACTGAATTATCTATATATTTTCTGAGGATTAGCAGTAATGTGCCAAACGTGAGGGGTGGGAGACACAACTGGAAAATTTAGAGTATTTGCAGCTTAATTTTAACTAAGAATGGCTCTGTTTTCACTGATATTCCTGAAATGAAAAGATATGGAATAAAAACCAAATCACTTATAAACCAATAAAGCTGCATTTTCCACTTGCCAAAGATTATCCCTGGAATTTGAGCAAAGCATCTGGGGATGTTAATAAGTAATTTCCTGCTTTAAATATGCAAATAATATCTTAATATCCTGAAAGTGCTAATTCAACTGGCTAAACTCACTGAGATTGGAGGTTTTAAGCACTGTGAGACTCTCATATAACACTATAGCAACTGGAAGTTATGAAAATAAGCTTTAATGGTTCACTTCAATGAGAAGTACCACAGCTCCATTTTTAAATAAGAATAACTGTTAACACTCATTGTAAATGGTATTCTGGCAATCGAAACTTGGAAAATGGCAATTTAAAAATTCAAATTGTTCTCTTCTTTGCAAGGAGAACTTTGCTATTTCAAATATGCTTCTGAAATAATTGAGGCTTCTGGCTTTGTAATTCAATAATGGCCAGATAACCTGCTAATGTATTCTAATGTATAAAAATGTATTTCATGGCTTTCTACAGACCATCTTTTTATTTCATGAATGTAAATGGCCTCATTAACCAAGATTGCCAAGGGCATAAAGCATCAACCAGGTCTAAAAGTACATCTTAAATACTCCAATAATTCTTGGGCATATTTGGAGAATTTTAATATTTTTGGTTTAACTGTCATTTATGAAATTATCAAAAGAAAAAAGAAAAGGAAATCACAAAACTGAAGAAATGAGGCAAAACTCAGAAATTCATGCCAGATTGTAACATGGTTCCTCTTTCTCCTAATGAGAGACACAGTGTTTGAAATCTCTGAACATATTTTAGAGGAGAGTGAAAAGATGAGTTTTGAAGTAACATCTTGAAAGGAAATCTTAAATTAAAAAAATTCAAAAAAAACATAAAAAGTCCAAGGGAGATAGGAAAACTAAAATGAAAGACTCTTACAGCCCACTCCTCATCTACCATAATCTTTTGTTGTAACTTGGAGTAAATATCTGTATTTCTAATTGAGATTCTCATGAATGCTAAGAGAATCCAAGTTCAGACTTGGAATTTAAAGGGGAAAAAACATAAAACAAGTCTTTTGAAAAATTCATAAATGATATAATCAAAGATTATTTATATAATTAGATTATTAGCTCCATGATTATCAAAATTTACTTTTAAAATGCGTAAAGCCATGGCCCTCAAAAGTTGGAATATCACCTCTTCAATCTAGCTTTAAATTCACAGGTGATTTACCCCTTCTCCTTATTAACTATATCCATTTTAATGTGTGTGGGGACCTGGCAACTGACTAAGTTTTAACAATTTGAGACCACTGGCCTGCCTTTTTCCTTATCACTCAGCCCCCTCATCTTCTATGCATTGCCTGTGGCTAAAATTCCATTATCAAATTAAAAGCTGTAAAGTAACCGCTCTTTTAGTCACATTCTATATAATCCTCAGGCCAATTATAGTCCTTCTATTAATAACAGGCTTCTCTCTGTGTTGTACCAAGTCATGACCTCCCTGGGGTCTAAGTCCCTGAAATAACTAGGGATTTTTTGATGAGAATGTCGAGTAACCTTTGGCAATGTGGCTAACCGTGCTTAGTCAGGGAGAAACTGCCTTACACATATCATCTCTCCCAACACTTAGCTTATTAATGCCTGGGTACCTAAAATTTCCTGAATCCACAGGCTGCAGTTCCTTCCTTCTCAGGACAATGCCCCCCAAACACTGCAGGTGTTTCACCCCTGATTTCGCACCCATCGGTCACTAACCTGGCTGATGGTTTGGGTCTTTTCTGACTGTTTAGCTTCCAAAGCTGAAATGTATTTTTCTTCTGCCTTCTAAGTTGCTGTACCCATTTTTTCCTTTATTTTCCCTTGTTCAGTCCATCTACCCATGCAGGGACCAAAATAAGTATGGGTGTAGTCTCAAGCTCTATAGACAGAACACACAGGGATTAAATTCAGGTTCTCACAATTACTAATTACTAAGGAGGAGCTGGGCAAATTGACTAATCCCTGTAAGCAGTCGTTTCCTCATCTATTAAAACAGATAAATCTAGAACCTATCTCATGGTGCTGCTTAGTTACCTTATTACAAATGCATAGCCTTCAAAATGTTAATTTGAAAATATTTTGTGAGGTTTTACTACATGCTCTTCTAGACCGTATGATTATAAAAGTGAACAAAACATTGTGCCTTTAACAAGTTTGTAGCTCAGATTAAATTCACACAGGTCTAAGTAACAGTGTGGGAAGAGTTGAGTGCTACAGAAGAAATGAGCCAGGATGTCTTGGAAGCTCATAGGTGGGGCAGATGGTTAGGTGTTGGTTTTTACTGAGCACTGTGGGGAGCAGTGGTGGAGGCAGTGAAGAAGGCAAGAAGGAAGTACACAAGAGAGCTTCTGAGAGGGCTTTTGAGGTTATATTATTTGTTTACGGAAGTGATGTCTTTCAGTGATGGTTTTTCACTTAGTGAAGCAGAAATGATCTTAAAATAGCATAGACTCCCCTAAATGGAAGCCAACTCTTGAATATTTCTACCAAGAAGTGACTTAAATAGATGAGTTAAATGCACAAAGAGAATTAAGTTTAAATTACTGTACATTTTCACGTTTATATTTTATTTGAAATACACTAACGTCATCTTCATAAAAATGCAAGTGTCATGAATGGAATGATGGCTTTTTAAGATAGAACTTAAATGCTCAGTATAAATTGTTGGAGAATAAATTGTAGGGTGGCATGGTTTTAAAGGCCATTTCCCTTTTTTGTTAAATTAACACTTACTTTCTCTTCAAACAAAACTCAAGGATCACCTCTTTGGAAAGCCTCTTCTGAATTCCCTCACAGCCCCACCCTCCTCCACCTGGCTGATGTAGACAATCACAAATTATGATAGTGCATAGAGTTGTTGGTTTATTAATCTGTGTTTCCTGCTAGACTTTATTCTAGCAGGAAACATAGATTAAATAGGCTGTTATTTATTGAAATAATATAGCCTATTTAATTTTTGCATTCCTAGTTCCTAGCACATTACTTGGCACGCAGATTAACAAATGTTTGTTTATTTAATTAATGAAAGGGTCAAACTAATCAATGACACATCTTAAGAATATGCATTTCACGAAGATCATAGTAATTTGGTGTGCTAAGCAAAATAATGTCCCCTTCTCCTTAAAATAAAAAAGACATTCACATCCTAATCCTTGGAACCTGTGAATATGTTATGTTCCATGGCAAAAGGCACTTTGCAGATGTGATTAAGGGACAGACCCTCAGATGAGATCATACTGGGTTATCAGGGTGGGCCGGAGATGTCAGGAATGGTCCTTAAAGTAGAAGAGGGAGGCAGAATGGGTTATCAGGGTGGGCCGGAGATGTCAGGAATGGTCCTTAAAGTAGAAGAGGGAGGCAGAAGGGGAGCACAGAAGAGATGTGACTAATGAAGAATGGTCTGAAACATGAAATGTTACTGGATTTGGAGATGGGGGCGGGGGTAGGTCTCACAACTGGGAAAACAAAGAAATGGATTCTCCCCTTGAGCCTTCAGTAAATAACACAGCACTGATGATAAATTGATATTAGCCCAGTGAGACCAGTGTCTGACTTCTAAACTAGCGAGCTATAAGATAATAAATCTGCATTGTTTTAAATGAGAAACTTGAAGTACTTTGCTACAGCAGTAATTGGAAACTAATGTATTGCCTACGCTGACTGTAGCATATGGAGACCGATTTTAACAAGTAAAAGGTCTCTTTTAATTATCCATATTCACAAAAATGTATGCATTCTTAAATAATCTCTAATGTCACTTACAAATCTTCTCTACAATTTTATTTTATTAAGTATATTGCATTTCTCAAATGAAGGGTTAAAACATACATCTTCTTCAAAATTTAAAACTTTTGTCAATAATACAATTACAGACACTTTTTCACACAAAATGACACAAATACCTAAAATACATAAAATAAATCCAATTAAGAACGCCTGTTCTAAAATAAGATGATTTGGAAATATGCCCCACAATAGTCTGCTGTCTTTGAAAATGGTATATGATTACTTATACAAACATTAAATGAGTAAAAAAAAATCATGTTTATTTCAGAACAAAGATCTTATTTTAATCAATTTTATAAATTGCTAAATATCATTGATATTATATGATTATAATTACATGACTATTAAACTTGAGTAAAATATGCCACATGTTGAATTATTAGTGTTTATGTACATGCTCACATACCTATGTATATTCTCAATATTTGTTTCACTGAATGATTATTTCTTAGTACATACACACACTACTCATATGCAATATGATTTCTATACACTATAAATTATTCATTACATATCTAAATCATATTGTACAGTATAGAAATGCAACAATATACAGAACCTTCCCTCAAATCCCCAACTTTCACAATATAAATGGATATCCTAGTACCAAAATTTATCTGAATACAAAATGAATAGTTGAGATTATCTCAATTTCCTGCAGCATATATTAGAAAATCAAATTATTTGAACACCTATATATACTTATACACAATAGCTACATAAAATAAAAATCTGCAGTTCACAATGTTTTCAATTAATGACATTTATTCTAAAGGCTATTGCTGGTAGAGTCAAAGAAAGTTCCATAGGATGGGAAATAGGCCCTGAATTATTTTAAGGAATTTTTATTTTGCCTCTAGAAGATATAAATTTCAGAATTAATTGTTTGCATTTACATCTCATTGTTACATGATCTCTTAGGGACAGAATGATTCTGTAAGTAGCCTTTATTATTTTAATATAGTATTTTTCATGATCATAAGACAAAAATACAGCATGAGGGAATAGGACCACAAAAGATTAAAATGATACACCATTCCCATGTCAACATAGCCAAAGCATGTTCTGGACAGTTAAGAAACAATATAGCTTGGATTGACCAAGATAATTGTGTAAAATACTCCAGGGTGACATTTTCCAACATAATCTTTGAACAACTAGCAAAAATTGTCATGGCCATTTCCTCAAAACTACAGAACAGAGTAAAATGGCTGCAATAACTAGTAAGGGCTGAATCAAGAAAACATACCTTTAAAAATGGAAGGAAAAACTTGCGATCTGCTTGTTGGCCCCTCTCCCAGCCCCTATTCAGGGCAGTATGGAGCTGGCCTATGCTCCCAGGTGGGTTGTCCCTGGTCATGTCCAGAGGAAGCAGAGTAACACTAGGTTGCCTGTATGTTGGTGCAAATCTAAATGCTGGTAACTGGAAAGACTGAATAAGGAAACTTGTCTATCCTCCTAGCACTTATCCTATAGGCAATAGCAGCTTGCAAACAGCTAAAGCAACATAAGAAACAATTAAAGCAAATTGACATGGGGTCAGGGATTACCTGCTTTATATCTTACAATAGAGCACTCTGGAGGTTGAGAAGGTAGTAGAGGGGGCATTCGAATTCCTGAAAGCTGGGAAATTCCTAAGGCCACAAGCAAGTACAAGATACAGGATCTGAACAGGCAAATAGGATCCTGAATGTCACTTTTGCCTCAAGCTATTCTTACTGAGAGAAAGGGCTAAACTCTGAAGGAGAGCACCAGCAAAAGCAGAGTGAATAAAAAGATGCAAAAGTTATTGTTCTGCTTTGCTAGTGCTGCCAGGATGCAACATATCTGAAATGGATTGCATTTTATGAAAGGGATTCATTAAGTTACAAATTTACAGTTCTAAGGCCATGAAAGTGTTAAATCAACGCATCATGGAGGATATCTTCACTCAAGAAGGGCCGTCTGTGCAGGGAGTTTCTCTGCCACAATGGGAAGGTATAAGGTGACATCTGCTGGCCCTTCTTTCCTAGGTTGGTTTCCAAAATGGCTCTCTCAACTCCTGTGTGTGTCTTTCCAACCAACTGGCAAACTGTTTTCTATAGTGGCTGCACCATTTTGCAATCCCACCACCAATGAAAGAAGTTTCCTATTTCTCCATATCCTCTCCAACACTTGTGATTTTCTGTTTGTTTTTTTTAATAGTTGCCATTCTAGTGGGTGTGAAAAGTATCTTTCTATGGTTGTAATTTGCATTTCCCTAACGGCTAATGATGTAGAGCAACTTTTCATGTGCTCATTGGCAGTGATTAAATTATGCATAGAGCCCTGGAAAATATCATTTTTGCCACTGAGCCACCATTGCTCTGCCCTCTTAGTTGTTTTTTAAAACAGCTTTCTGTTTTAAAATCAAGAGAGATTCAGAACAGTCTCTCAGCAATGTTAAATCCCCAAATTCCAAAATGTAGCATTTTCCTCAGTCTCTCAAAAAGTTCTGATCCTCCTTTATTTCTTTCTCAGTTAATACCATCATTCAACTAAAACTATGAGAACTGTTCAGAATTCATTTGTGTCAAGAATCAAATGCAGCTACCTCCTCATTCCTACAATTTTAATGTCTAAATATTTATCAAAATGATTCATTCTTCTTTACCTTTATTGTGTATCCATAATTCAAGTACTTATATTTCTTTCCTGAACACTTGCATTAATTTAGTTTGGTGTTTTTCAAAATGTGATCTCCAGACCAACAACATCAATATGACCAGGAATCTTGTTGGAAATGCAAATTCTGGGACCCGCTCCAAACCTATTGTATCAAAATCTTTGGGAGTGTGGTACAGCCGTCTGTTGTAGAAAAGCCTCCACATAATTCAGATGCACATCAAAGCCTGAGGGCCACTATTCTAGATTATGCAATCATTACTTTTATCTCCCCTAAATATATGCTCTTCTCTGTCACCAGAACAAGTTAACAAAAACACAAATCTGATAATATAATTTCCTCTTGAAACTTTTCTACATCTTCATGGTGGGAGGATAAAGTCCAACATTCAGCTTAAAAAGGCTCCTGCAGAAACATCTCCTGGAAGGCTTAGCCTGTGGGAAGCCCTCCTCTGTCTGCTCACAGTATTTGGTATTTGGGCATATTTCTAATAAAGCAAGCAAGGCAGTTAGAGCTTTGGCTCCAAGTTAGACACATCTGGGATTGAGTCTTTGCTCTACCATTTACTAATTGTGTATCACTGATGAAGTGATATATCCTCTTTAAACTAGCTTTACCATCTATAAAGTTGGGCAGTAATTGGTGTGTATGACTATTTAATTCAATGTAATGTATATAAATCACTTAGCACAGTGAACTCTAGGGACAAACTTGTTTTTTAATTAATTATATGCAACTGTGGTAATTATTACTTAAATAATTACATATTACTATTACGCATTATTATGTTTGTTGCTCTAGAAACACTTAACATATTATGGCACACGTATGTTTTTACCTACCTATCATCTCCTCTAGCCTTAATGGTAACTAAGCCTGAGAAAATATGGGTTTTCAATAAAGCCTTTTGAACTAAATTCAGTTCATTTATCCTCAACGAACTTATGAAAGACATTAATACAGGAAATAAGTATAAGAGATATAAGATCTATATAATCAGAAGTTCATTCAGGTAAATAGTAATTTATATATGTAAGCCTGCTTAAGTAACAACAACATCATTTCAATTTATATTGATTGGGCACTTGTTGTGCACTACCCTTGAGAATGAAAAGATGGATAATACATAATTCTTGTCCTCAAGCAGCTCAAAACCTAGAAAGAGAAGTCATACTCGTAAACAGATAAATTAAAATGATGTATTGTAAAAGGAAAAGTGCTATTGAAGTTGTACAAAAAATTCAATAGAACACAATCTGGGCAAAAAGGAAGTGGGAAATGTATCCAAACTCATAAAATAAGGTACTGCATACAGAGGGTATCAAAAATACGAAGCGGCAGCAAAATGCCCTATTTAGTCTCTTTAAAGCCTCTTCTTTATTGCCCAATAAAATTGGTGACAACAGCTTCCTACTGCATGGAGAAGAAATAACTCACTTCAGGAAATATTTCTCATCCAATTGAGTATGAGGATTTGTAAGATCTTGTCAAATGCTGGGTTGGGAGGTTTGCCAAAAGAGATTTCTATCTGAACATCATCTTAAGTAGGGCATGCATGAACATCAAAACCAGGGCAAGGATGCTCTCTGTTCTTCCTAAGGTGGAACTTGATAACAGAGACGATGCTGTGCTTCCAGAATTGGATCCATTTAAATGTCTCACTAATCATCTCAGATGTGACCAAAGCTTGCTGGCATCATGATTAAATTCATGACTGGGAACATGGACAAATTGAATTATCCTCAAAATGAATAAAACCAACATCCCAAAGATGCTTCTAATTATTCTTATTCAAATGAATTCTTCTATGAAAATGAAAGTTTGGCTTTTCTGAAAGTTGTAAAACCTGCTCAATAGCTCAGTTTATATCAGACATTCTTTAAGAATGTAAAGTTTCATCAAACCTTTTTCCTGCAAATTATATGACATTGCTGGTCACGTTGTGAAACAGGTTAAAAAGAAAAATTTTATTTAAAGCTGGAATTTTATATACGTTCAATTTCTTTCTATTATAGTATGTTTTACCTTGCATTAGTTTTTAAGGTGTAATCATCATAGTGTGTGCACAAGGCTTTCTGAGCAAATCCATTTCACATAACACAATGGTTTTCCAGAGTAAAATTTTTAAAGGCTGAGAATCCTTCCAGAAAATATGAAAGATACAATTTCCAGAGTGCCCCTATTATGAAGCTATAGCTCCCAATTTATATCACTTTTTATAACCACACTTTCTTGTAAAAAAAAAAAAAACACAAAATCTGGATTGTATTTTCAAATTGTCCACAAAATTTTCTGAAAAGGTTTGGACAACCAACAACTAAATCAGGTATCTAGTTACACATGGAGTAGCTGTTATCCGGCAACATCCTCATATTTGGCATAGGACAGATATCTGCTACAGTCAGGTTTTCAGGTTTCCTTGAATCTTGTTGCACAACTCACTATGCTCCTACATTGCACTCCTGAATGCTTCCGGCTATATATTATTCTGCTGCCTCTCTCTGATGATATGTTACTATGATAAATCATCACGGGGCACCGCTGCTCTGATGAGCTGTTGCTTCAGTACACCATTGAAGCTGTCGTGCGGATGATGTATGAGAAAGGCATACTGATGATATTTTACGCAAAAGATGGTGCTGCCCAGGGAACAAAAGGTTTAGGAGAAGATTCAACATAATTACCCGATAAAAGTCAGCCCGCACACAGCCTGCTAGGAGATGCGTTTCTGGGTATGGTAAATCACTCCCCCTTAATGTATGCTATTTCTGGTGCTTCTGTCAAAGCCTCCTTCTCTGAACTATTAAATTGGTCTGTTATAAATGTTGTTTAAGTGGAAACAGAAGCTTAAATGGTTAAATTAAAATTTACCTAAACCTTAAAATATATACCTCAACTCTGAGAACATGTTTAATTTCTCAACTTCAGAGTGATTTGCAAAATAGTTCATTAGTGATGATGAAAATTTTTTGGTATTATAAGAATAGAAAATAATCCTTGAGAACATGCAGGACTTTCCCGGCAAAAATGTGTGCCTTGACTGAAATCAGGGATTAATTCAGGTTTACACTAAACCCTGACCATTCAAAGGCATAAAATCATCTTTAATCATGACTGCTAATATGCCAAATCATTTCTTTAACCTAAAAATGGCCCCTGATACTAATTTGTCTTATAAAACTATCTGTATAATAAGAAAATATGACAAATGCATAATTTTTTCAGGTTCTCAGACAAATGAAAGATTATCCCTATATATAGTGCTCCACACGTACTCGATGATAATAAATGTGTTGCTTTGAGATAAACCCCATAATTATTTGTCCCATTATGATCTCAGTTCTATCCCATGATGGGAAATGTCAATCAACCCAACTAGGTCAACGTGATGAGCTGAAAGTATCCTAGAGGAGGAAATAAATGCTTTGTTTAAAGTTTTTCATTGATGGGAAAATATCTTAGACTATCACACAGTCAATTAATCACTAATTTGCTTGTCTTTCTAATAAAGCTAAGTTGACAAGAAATTCAAAGTTTGAACAGAGACTATTGTAATTTTTTTCCTTAGTTTCTTAGGGCTGCTTTACAAAGCACAACAAACTTCACATAACAACATATATATATATCGTTTCACAGTTCTGGTCAACTAGAATCCAAAAGCAAATGGTCAGCATGGCCATCCTCCCTTTGAAACTTGACAATGTGAATCCTTCCTGGCTTCTTCCTAGTGATCTCTGCTGCCTTCTCTCCAGACCTCTGAGTTCCAATAACTCTCCAGGGTGATTCCTTTCTGTATCTCCAAAGACCTGGGCTGAGCTGTGAGTGCTGAGATGAGGTATGCTGAGCTGCTTGGGCTGTGCTACGTTGAGCTCTCTCACTTAAGCTTGCAGCCAATTAAATCAAACATTATTCATTGCATCAGGCATGCCTCCTAGCCGACTGCAAATGTAATCAGCAACAGATGAGCTTCCCTTGCCATTGGCTCATGTGTACATCAACAAAACTAGGCACCTTTACCCGGCCAAACTGACAATGAACCTGACTACCACAAGGGGTAACACCTGAATTGGTCCATTTTTCTTTTATACAAAAAATGAAAAGGAACTGGGTTCTCAGAGTGTCTCCTAAATAAAAAAAGGATACTAAACAACACTCACAAGATTTGGTTGAGACCAGAATTATTTGAAAAAAGCAATACATCTAATAAAATACATGCTAAAAAATAAGGAACATATTGTTCCATGCCTCTTTTATGGAGGAGCTGCTCAGATGGCACAACAAAGTTGAATACCATTTCTTTCCTTAAAAGTCTAAAAAAAGTCCCTTCCTTATAATGGCCATATATTAGGGGATAAAAGAAAGGAGGTTGAAACATGAGAAAGGGATGATACCACTTTCTTCAGCAATTATTTGTTCATAAATGTATTTCTTCACTAAATCATAGTTGCTTAGGATAAAGGACATTTCCTTATCTTTATAAATCCTCTTCACACAGTCAATATTAGGAATCAAATAAGTGTTGAGTACATGAAGAAGCACAAGCATAAGTACCTCTATACTCAATGTTTACTTTTAATATAAGATGTAGATGTAGATAGATATGATGGGTACCTCTATTTAGACAGTGTCTGTAGTTATCTATCACACATATATAGGTATTCAGTAAATATTATTTCCTTCTCTTTCCTATAGAAAACAAGAGTATCTATAGCCAGTGAATACAGTTTAGAGAATGTAATATACCACAGCCTTGAAACATTTTCATATGGTGATTTAAAACATGCTGTAAAAGTATTGATTAGCAATGGGGTAATGGAAAGAACATATGCTTTTGCTTCAGACAGGCCCATTGATAATAACTGTTCGAATGACTTTCTGAATGGGTGAACTTTGGTAAATTTCTTAAAATTGATCTGTCTAATCTTTATTTTTAAAGTAGAAATAACAGCACCTGCCCCAAAGCTTTGTTACAAGGAAATTCTTTAGAAAGTATAGCAATGGTTGGAAGTTGGCACTCAAAGGGATGCTAGATTCATGCCTAATTCAGTTAAAGCAGTTATATAGATAATTACATATGATTATATTGATGCCAAAGTAGTCTGTTATGAGGCTTTATTAAAGTCCATGGTAGCCTGTCAAAATATATATAATCTCCTTATATTTACACAGTAGAAGTGCTCAGTTCTTTGGAACTCAATGACATTTAGAAGTGCAATACAAAACATAGAAAGGGAAAACAGTTCAAATTTGAATCCAACAATATCATGAAATAGGATGAAGGTAGGAAGTAATTAAAATGATTATTAACACCTGGTCTGTCCGAAGACAAAACACATATTCTTCCCATTATACTATGCATGCACACATCCACATACCCACATATATCTGCACATGCATATATATGTGCATATATAATATAGAGCACAGTTTCATCCTTATTGTTCACAGATTCCTTATTTGTGAATTTGTCTAGACACCAAAATGTACTCAAAACCCTGAAATCAATACCCACGGTGCTTTTACGGTCATTTGAGTACATGCACAGAACTACAAAAAAAATTGAGCTGCCCATTTGAGTTGCCTATTATGCATATTTCCAGCTGAAGTTGACTTGTTATAGTTCTCATACTGTAAAGAAGTATTCTTTTTGTAGCATATTTGGCACTACATTTTTTAGTGACTTTTTTTTTTTTTGCATTTTTGTCTTTTTGTTGGTGATTTTTAAGTCTAAAGTGCCTGTGTTGAAGTGCCGTCTAGTGTTCCTAAGCACAGGAAAGCCATACTGTGCCTTACACAGAAAACACATGTTAAATAAGCTTCACTCAGGTATCAGTTACAGTGCTGTTGGCCATGAGCTCATTGTTAACCACAATGATATATATTAAATAATGTGACTTTAAGCAGAAACAAACATAAAACAAAGTCAAATATCGGTTGTTGATGAAAGTGTTTGATCAGAGGCTCTCAGAGACTTAACCCTGAATTTCCATTAGGAGGAATGGCTCAGCACTCACGAATTCAGTGTTCGTAGACTTTATAGAATATAACTACCATGAATAATGAGAATCAAGTATATACATGTGTGTGTATCTGTATGATTTTACCTCATTCTATTTTGCAAGACTTTTTCAACTGGGCAGATTCCAGGTCAGAATTTAAGTGACTGAACCCAGCATCTACAAACCAATAAAGTTCTCCAGATATTAAATACACATTGAGGTTCAAAACAGTTATATATGTAAAATTCTCCTGGTGAAAACTATTAAAAATGGATTTTCCATTTTTTGGCTATTTCAAATCAGAAAATCCTGTTTTCATCATGAGAAATCTATGATATGCCATTCATTTGAGCACAAAATCATGTGATATTTGGGGACATGTCATTTTGAATATAAGTACACTTAGCCTTATGGATACATAATTCGGCAATTAAAGTAAAATCAAACATTAACAAAAATAATCAAAAGTAGATCATAAATTAAAATAAAAATCATGAAGAGCAAACAATGATAAAAGAATGTTATCTAGGTAGTAGATGATTTAAGTATTTCAGAATTCTGAAAAAATAAAATACAACAGAAAACGACCTTTTAATAATTCTAGCTTTTATATTATAGAATTCTCTCTGCTTTTTATAGGGATAATGGTAATAAGGTATCTATTATTTTGATGCCAAGGAAAGAAATGTTCATATTTAATAGCCATCAATACTATTAAATAATATATACATAGATATATAGAATATGCACATATATAATGCATATAGTATGTAGATATAGAGCATGTATATAGTATATGTTTTAGAGTGTGTGGGGGGGTGTATAAATTGAAAGAATCTTTCTCATTCCCACACATATTCATTAGTATTCTAGAAGCCATTTACTTCAGAATAAGTAGTTCAATGTGAAAAAATACATGACTATGGCATTAAGCAAAATTAAGGATTCATTAAAATAACTATTTTTCAGACTAATTGATTTTAAACCTCCCCCCGACCCCAAACTACAACTTTATTCTGATGGTCTGGCTGATGACTCAGGCTATATCATTTTGTTTTCCCTGACTTGGTTTCCTTTTTTCTTTTTTTTTCCCCAATCTAATGAGTCTTATTATAAGTGTCATGATCAAATTAAAATGACCTACTCCGAGACACATAGTAAATCAGAAAGTCAAATGCCAAAGATGAAGAAAGAAGACTGCAAGTGGCAAGAGAAAAGCAATTCATCACATAGAAGAGAACCACAGAAGAGTAAGCACTGATTTCTCATCAGAAACCATCAAGGCAAGAAGGCAGTGATAAATAGAACTAAGGTACTGAAAGAGAAAAACTACTAGCCAAGAATTCTATATCTGGGAAAGCTGACCTTAAAAATGAGACAGCTTAAAATCTTCACAGATAAACAGAAACAGAGAGCTCATCAACAAGAGTCCTGCCCTACAAGAAATAGTAAAGGAAGTTTTGCAGGTTGAAAGGAAAAGACAGGACAGAGAGAGGCTTAGAGGAGAGTGTAGAAATGAAGATTATCAATAAAATTAACTAAAAGGGTAAAAGGAGAGACAAAAATAAGATATGACATATAAAAACCAAAGGATAAAATTGTTATTACTGTAAATGCCTTCACAGTAATAATATTGAATCTTAATGGACTCAATTCCCCTAAAGACACATATTGGCAGAATGAATTAAAAAAATGTATGATCTACCTATATGCCATCTACAAGAGACTCACTTTAGACCCAAGGACACAAATAAGTTGAAAGTGATAGGATGGAAAGAGATAGTCCATGCAAACATTAACCAAAGTAGAGCTGGGGTAGTTATACTAAGTGTTTTAGTTAGCCAAATGCTGCAGAATACAATATAACAGAAATTGGATGCCTTTTATAAAGGGAATTTATTGTTATAAGTTTACAGTTCTAAGGTTACAAAAATGTCTGAGAAAGATACCTTGGCTCAAGAAAGACTGATATCTGTCACATGGGAAGACATGTGGCTGGCATTTCTAGTCCTTGATTCCAATTCTATTTTTTTCAGCTTCTGATGCCAGTGGTTTACTCCTTAAGTGTCTGTGGGCCTTTACTTAGCTCCTTTGGGATGCAGCTCTAGGTTCTAGCTTGCTGAGCATCTCATGAGAAGGCACATGGTGACACCTGCTGGGCTCTGCATCTCCAACATCCATGTCAAGGTGTCTGTTCACTCTCTCAGCACTCCAAGCATCTCCAAATGTCTGTATGTCTGTTGGTGCCGAAGCTTCTCCAAAATTTGTCCCCTTTGAACGGACTCCAGTAAACTAATCAAGCGGCCTTGAATAGGTAGAGTCACATCTCCATCTAATCAAAAGCCATACCCACAATTGGGTGTGCAATATCTCCATGGAAGTACTCTAATCAAAAGGTCATGCCACAACTGAGTGTGTTACTTCTCCATGGAAATAATCCAAAAAAGTTTCCACCTTAAACAATATGTTTAGCTCCACAAGATTGGATTAGGAAAGAAAACATGACTTTTCGGGGGTACATAGCAGTTTCAAACCAGTATGCTAATATAGGATAAAGTAGAATTTAAATGCAAAACTGTTAAAAGAGACAAGAAGGACACTATAAATTACTAAAAGAGTCAATCTACCAAGAAGCATCTAACCAGGTTGCCCTAAAACATATGAGGTAAACCTAGCAAAACAGAAGGGAGAAATAGGTATCTCTGCAATAATAACTAGAGACTTCAATAAACCACTTTCATTAATGGAGAGAACATCTAGATAGAGGGTCAGTAAGGAAACAGAGAATTTGAATAAAAGATCTGATAGACATATACAAAACTTTGCAACCCCCAAACAGCATTCTCTCCATTCTTCTCACATACCCATGGATCACCTCCAGGGTGGCATCACAGAACAAGTCTCAGTAAAGTTAAGAACAAACGTATACAAAGCATTTTGTCATAATGGAAGGAAGCTGGAAATAATTAACAGGTAGTGAACTGGAAAATTCATAAATATAGGAAGGTTAAACAACACATTAAACTATCTATGTGTCAAAGAAGAAATTGCAAGAGGAGTCACTAAATATATCGAGGCAAATGAAAAGAGAACACAACACATCAAAACGTGTGGGATGCAGCAAAGGCAGTGCTGAGACCAAAATTTGCAGCCCCTAGACACCCACATTGAAGAAGAAAGACCTAAAATCAAAGACCTAATCACACACCTGTGGGAACTTTAAAAATAACAGCAAATTAATTACAAAGTAAGCAGAAGAAAAGAAGCAACAAAGATTAAAATAGAAATAAATGAAATTGAGAATAAAAAGAGCAAAGAGAAGTTACAAAACCAAAGTTGGCTCTTTGAGATAAATAAAGTTGAAAAACCTTTAGCTAGACTGACAAAGAACAAAAAGAGATAAGATGCAGATAAAAATCAGCAATTAAAAAGAGGACATTACTTCTGACCCAAAGTAATAAAAAGGATTATAAGAGGATATGATTAACAAATGTATGCCAACAAATAAGACAACCTAGATCAAATTGATAAACTCCTAGAAGTACACAATCTACACTGACTCTTAAAGAAAGAGAAAACCTCAGTAGATCAATTACAGGTAAAGAGAATCAGTTATCAGAAACCTCCCTACAAAGTAAAGGCCAGGTGCAAATGGCTTCACAGGTGAAGTCTACCAATCATCCCTAGGAGAATTAGTACCAATCCTGTTCAAACTTTTCCAAGAAATTGAAGAGAAGGGAACACTGCCTAACACATTCTATGAATACATCATCACCCTAATTCCAAAGCCAGAAAATGATATGACAAGAAAAGAAAATTATAGACCAATTTCTTTAATGAATATAGATGTAAAAATCATCAATGAAATGCTGGCAATCAAATCTAACAGCAAATTAAAAGAATTGTACACCATGATCAAACGGGTCTTATTCCAAGTATGCAAGGGTGGTTCAAACACAAGAAAATCAAGCCATAAAATATATAACATTAACAAATCAGAAGGAATAATACAAATGATCATCTCAATTGACAAAGAAAAGGTATTTGACAAAATCCATCACCCTTTCCTGATGAAAGCAATTTGAAAGATAAGAATAAAAGGAAACTTATCATTATGATAAAGGCCATATATGAAAAACCCACAGGTTAATATCATACTCAACAATAAATGACTGAAAGTTTCTCCTCTAAGATCAGGAACAAGATAAGGACGCCCACTGTCACCACTGTTATTCAACATTATACTTGCAGTTCTAGCTAGAAAAATTAGGCAATAAAAAGAAATAAAAGGCATCCAAATTTGAAAGGAAGAAGAAGTATTCACTATTCCAGATGACATGATCTTACATATTAAAAGTCCTGAAAAATCTTCAAGAAAGTTATCAGAGCTAATATGACTTCAGAAAAGTGCCAGGATTCAAAATTGACATACGAACATCAGTAATATTTCTATACATTAGAAATGATCATTCTGAGGGAGAAATCAAGAAAAAAAATCCATTAAAATAGCAATTAAAATAATTAAATGTCTAGAAATAAATTTAAACAAGGATGTAAAGGACCTATACACAGTAAACTACGAAGAATTGCTAAAAGAAATCAAAGAAGACCTAAATAAATGGAAGGACAGTCTCTGTTTAGGTATTGGAAGTCTAAATATTGTTAAGATGTAAGTTCTTCCCAAATTATTTATAAATTAAATTCAATTCAAATCAAAATTTCAAACCTCCTTTGCAGAAATGGAAAAGTCAAGTATCACATTTATTTGGAAGGGTAAGGGGCTCTAAATAATCAAAAACATTTTGAAATGTTGCAAGACTCACACTTCCTAACTTTAAAGGACGTTATGAACCTATGTGGTCAGAAATACATGGTACTGGCTCAAAGACAGATATATTGACCAATGGAATAGAATTGAGAGTGAAGAAATAGACCCTCACATCTATGGCCAATTCATCCTCAACAATGCTGCCAAGTCCAGTCAATTAGGACAGAACAGCCTATTCAACAAATGATGCTGGGAGAACTGCATATGCAAAAGAATGAAAGACACCATTCTCACTCCTTAGACAAAGAATGAACTCAAAATGGATTAAAAATGTAAATAAAAGAACAAGGACCATAAAACTTTTGGAAGTAAATATAGGGAAACATCTTCAAGATCTTGTGGTAGGTGAAGGTTTCTTAGACTTTATATCCAAAGCACAAGCAATGAAAGAACAGAAAACTGGGACCTCCTCAAAATTAAAAACTTTTGTGATTCAAAGGACTTTGTCAAAAAAGTGAAACACAACCTACCATAAGGGAGAAAATATTCAGAAATCACAAATCTGGTAAGATTTTAATACCCAGAATATATAAAGAAATACTACAACTCAATATAAAGATCAACAACCCAATTTTAAAAAGGCCAAAATACTTGAATAAATTTCTGTTCAAAGAAGAAATACAAATGTCTAAAATGCACACGAGCTCAGCTTCACTACCTATTAGGGAAATGCAAGTCAAAACAACAATGAGGAAAAAAAATAAACACACACACACAATGAGAAATCATTTCATACCTATTGGAATGACCACTATTTAAAAAACAAGAAAGCAAATCTACAAATGTGGGAGAAGACATGGAAAAATAGAAACACGTATTCACTTCTGGTGGGAATGTAAAATGGTGCAGCCACTGTGGAAGAGAGTTTGGCAGTTCCTCAGGAAGTTAAGAATAGAATTGACATATGATCCATCAATCCTGTTGCTAACCGGTACATCTGAAAACAGGGACTTGAACAGATATTTGTACACCAATGTTCACAGTGGCATTATTCACAACAGTCAAAAAATGGAAGCAACCCAAGCGTTCATCAATAGATGAATGGATTAAAAAATGTGTTACATACATATGATGGAGTATTATTCAGCTATAAGAAGGAATGAAGTCCTGATACATGTGGCAACATGGAAGAACCTTGAGAACATTATGGTGGGTGAAATAAGCCAGATACAAAAGGATAAATATTGTATGATCTCAGAGTCTAGAAGATAAGTTACCAGGGGATAAAAAAGGGGTAGAGAAAGGAGATCTGGTGCTTCATTTGTGCAGAATTTCTATAAGGCTGATTGTAAATGTTTGGAAGTGGATAGTGGTGATGGTATAACATTACTGTGAGTGTAATTCACAGCATTGAATTATGTTGGCTAATGTGGTTGAAAGGGGAACTTTTGCGTCATGTGTGTTGCTAGAAGGAAAGTTGGAAGATAAAACATGGGACTTAAGCTCAGCAAACCCTGTAGTGGAGGATGGACTGTAGTTAACAGTACAAATATAAGAACACTCTTTCATTATCACCAATGTATGACACTATTACAAAGTATAATAATAGGGTAGTATATCGGGAAAATGCATCTACAGCAAACTATGGAGTACAGTTAGCAGTAACATTTTAATATTCTTTTATCAGTTGTAACAAAGGTACCACACTAATGCAAAATGTCAACAATAGAAGGGTATGTGGGAACATTTTTATTTTTTTTTTTACAAACTTACTTCACTAATTGAAATAATAACAGTAATTAAAAAAAACTATTATGCTAAGTTAAAGAAACCAGACACAAAGAACTACATATTGTATGATTCCATTCATATAAAATCTAAATTTAAATCTAATGATTATGTAGGATGGGGAAAGGATAGAAGGATTGAGAGGTGACTGCTAAGGGGTATGTGGTTTTACTTTTTGGAGTAATTAAAATGTTCTAATATTGAATGTGGTGATAAATGTACAACTCATACTAAAAGCCATTGATTGTACACTTTGTATGGATTATATGTGTGTGAATATATCTCAATAAAGCTGCTTTAAAAAGGAATTTTGGCAAACAGGAGAATATTACTTTGATGGATAGCTTGTAATATATTTTATTTTCTTATTAATAGTGTCACCTTAAACACATTTTAGATAATGAAAATCTTCAGAGTAGTGTTTGTTGTTAATACATGTGCACCTGTGTTTTAAGGCTTGTAGAAAGAAAAAGATTTATAATTTAAGTATTCCCTATATGTAAACTGCTGAAGCATCTCAAAACAGGGTTTGTAAAGGGGACTAGGGTTGCAATTTTTTTTTTATTTCATTTTCCTTCCCCACTTAGGCACCCAGAAATTCTATCAAAGATTACCAAATTTTTCTTCTTGAAATCATCTTTCCTACCAGTTTCCACCATCTATCTTAACCATTAAGTTCTTTGCTTCCAAGTAGATAATTTTTCATAACACATTAATATTGAAATAAATAAACAAATAAAAGAAAGAATAGGAAGCAACATCAAGGAATCAGACTGGGTATTGTTAAGCAACCAGGGCTTGGATTTAACCAAAGGGCAAAAATAGGCACATAGGGACTGAAAATAGTGACAATATACGTCACAATACTATGTAAATGGAAACTTTATAAAGATCTGACATCTGGAGTCAGAAAAGTAAGTCTGACCAAGTCAGACTTGGTTGCAGTAATCATTCTACCACTAACTTAATAAATGATATTTAGTAAATTATTTAACCTGAGTTAAATAATCCTGAGTTTCATCCTGCACAAAAAGGGGAAAAAGGATTTTATGACCCATGTTATCTCCACCAGCTCTAAATTTCTACAATGCTGATATAAGCAAACCATTTCTGTTTCAGTACCATTTCAGATGTGAGACTTTTCTGGCAATGTGCAAATTAAAAGGCTTAAAACAAAACCAGCTAGTCAGCAGTAACCATAATGCAATATTGACTACAGGATAACAACCATTCGCAGGGACTATAAAATGCATCCATTTTATGTTCTTCAATTTGTATGTTTTCAAAGCTGCGTCTTGGTGCAAAATTGTCTAATATTCTGACCCTGTGTTCATATATTCCTGAATCAAAGTCCTCAGTGATAATTGAAACACGTAATTGCACTTTCTTGTGTTTCATGGAGGACTTCATGCTTTACTTCTCTTTTTGGCTCTGGCAAACAGGAAGTTGCACTAAATCTATCCCAAAAATGAATGGCCCATTATGTTAAAAATGGAATCTGAAAGAAACTACCATACCCGTATCCAGGCCAACTGTCAATTATATATATTTCATATATATATATATATATATACATATGAAAAAGTGACAGGTATCCCTCTTGAGTGAACTTTTATCACCCATTCTGTGACTGAGTATATAATTTATTTAAATTATATAACTTGAATATCTTCCAGCTTCCATTGCTTCTTATGAAATATCACCTTAATTTTATTGATGTTTTTCTTTCTAGGCAATCCATATTTTTATCTGGCTGCTGACATATATAAATTCAAGAAATAAAAAATAATCTAATAGGTAAAATTAAAAAGCAAATAGTGAGGGTTATTTGCAGAACAGACACAGTAGAAGACAGGTGTTCTAGTTTGCTGGCTGCCAGAATGCGATATACCAGAAACAGAATGGCTTTTAAAAGGGGGAATTTAATAAGTCACTAGTTTACAGTTCTAAGGCTGAGAAAATGTCCCAATTAAAACAAGTCAATAGAAATGTCCAATCTAAGGCATCCAGAGAAAGATACCTAGGTTCAAGTAGGCTGATGACCTTCAGGATTTCGCTCTCGGCTGGAAGGGCATGTAGCAAAGTCTGCTAGCTTTTTCTTCCAACTTCTTGTTTCATGAAGCTCCCCAGGAGGCACTTTCCTTCTTCACCTCCAAAAGTCGCTGCTGGTAGACTCTCTGTTTCGTGGTTGTGTGGCATTCTCTGCTTTCTCAGAATCTCGTGGCTTTCTCTCTTGTTGTTCTCTAGCTTTTTGCAAAGTGCTTCTTCTTTTAAAGGAGTCTAGTAAAACTAATCAAGACCCACCTGGAATGGGTGGAGACACATCCTCGCCTAATCAAGTTAAATACCCACACTTGGTTGAGTCACATCTCCATGGAGATAAGGTAATTAAAGTTTGCAACATACAGTTCTGAAGAGGCATTAGAAGAAACAGTTGCTCCCACAAGGTTGATTAGGATGAAAACATAGCTTTTCTAGGGTACATAAATCCTTTCAAACCAGCACAACAGGCCAATAACTATATTCAACTTGGGGGCCCATGAAACCAAAATTAACAAAAATTTGGAAATGTTTTTACATATATAAATGCAAATATATACTATTATATACATAATAATACATAGTTACATAGATACAAATGTATACATCATTCAACTTTTGGCAAAGTAGGACTCTTGACTCTATGTATGAAGGAGTGGATTGTGGCAGACCAACATTTTCACCAGGAATAATCAGTAAAACTAAAAATTGTACCAAAATTATCTGTTTAAATCAGGGCCACTGGAGCAGAGAAGAATAAAGGTGTTAAGATTCTGAAGAGGAAAGCTTCTCTGAGAAGGGGGCTGGCTTTCCAAAGCAATTTAAACTAAGATTTGGAGTTTGTCCCAACAGATGGCTGTGATTGAGGGATGGGGAAACCAGTAAAATATTTCATGATTTTGTAAGTTTAGAAGGACAAAAAAATTGAAGAGAAATTTAAGGACTCTTAGAGATGGAACCAGTTTTCTCCACAAGATATATATTAAATTCTGAAACCAAAGAGGGCAGAATACTAAAACACTAAGCAGAAAGTCCATGACAAGGAGAGTTTAAGTGCTGAGATGATGTGCAGCGTCCCGTGGACACACAAACTCAGAACTGAAGGCGTTTAGAGGGACATGTAGTAGAAGGGCAAACCCGAGCAAGGCTTGACATAATTGGCCTGACTTTTGTCCCCTATTGCATTAAGGTGACCAAATCACATGGTGCCTCACTAGCAAAAGAAGCCAAAACCAAAGAAATGAACTCTCTCAAAAGGAGGCAAAACCATCAGAAGATCCTATAATATCTCACCCCTAGGCTTCATCTCCAGTAAACAGGAATATATGATCAAAAAAAAAAAATCAAGAAGAAACATGACAGGTAATTCATATATTGACATAAGCTACACAACGGCATTCAGGAAAGGCCAAGCAAAACCTAAGATTAATTTTTTAATAAAATAGATAAAATATTAAAGATCAATGAAAATTAAAGATTTTATCAGATAATTGACTTCTATAAAAACATATGAATTTAATAAATATCCAAAACTAATCAGTTAAATTGAGAATGTAATGGGTGGGGCTAATAGCAAAGTACACAAAATAGAAGAGAGAAATTAAATATCCAAACTGTGTCAAAAAAAAAAGTGAAAATGCATAAATAAAGTCTCAGAGGCATTCAGGAGTCAGTGAAAAGATCTAAAACACATGTCATTAGAATCTTAGAAAGGAGAAAGATTATGGGCAGAATGAATATTGAAGGCAATAACAGCCAAGGATTTTCTGAAAATTCTGAAAGACATCAACTAAAGACTTAAAAAATCTTACATACCCCAAAGAGAATAATTACAAAGAAAACTACTCCTGGGAACATCACAGTTAAAGACAAATAGAAAATTATAAAAGCAGCTAGATTAAAAAATTGCATCACCTTAAAAAAAGCCAATAAAAGGGACATTACTTTTCATCAGAATCAATGGAAGCCAGAAGATAATTGAATTATATGCTTTAAATATATATATATTCAGTTGATAGAATGGCTGATAAAATTTTACCCCAGAGGAATAGTTGTCCCTTTTTCATGTAAAGCTGGGATACCTCTCAGACCAGGCCAGCTGCATTCTCTTTTTGTTTGTCTTTTTCACAGGCAGGCACTGGGAATCGAACCCAGGTCTCTGGCATGGCAGGCTAGAATTCTGCCACTGAGCCACCGTCTCACCGCCCCGCATTCTTTAATAAACCAGTTATATTTGATAAGCAAGGTGTTGGGCCTTTTCTTCCTCATTAGTCATTACACAATTTTCTTATCCAGAGACACTGGGCTTTCTTTTTGGTGTTAGTGTGTGGAGGGATGAAGAGGCATCACGTTTCTCCTTGACCACCAGAAGGACTGAGTAGTGTAAATCTACCCATGGAATCTCAGGAAACTTTACATGGGAAGCATGCCCTGAAATTTTTTTGGCTACCCTTGCTGGTGGAGGTATAACACTGCTATCAGGGCTATTGAGACTGGGGGTTCCAACTTGCTAACCAACAAGGCTTAATCTATATAGTGAAAGCTTTGGACATTAGAGGATACAGGCACCCACACTAAATTTCAACACAAGCACCAACAGTAAATGTCAAGGGAGTTTACGTCTCCTAATAGAGTACTGCAAACCTACACTGCAGGTCTTGCCACACAAATGAAAATTGCTCTTGGTTCTCAAGTGGCAGTGGGATAGCAAAGATTCTGGCAAGGCCAAGGCCAGCATACCAAGTGCCTGCGCTAGACACAGTCACAATATCTAGAAGAGCTGGGGTGATAGATGCAACAATTGCATTCAGTTGGTGATAAAGCTCACAGAGCCTCTGGTTCACATTAACATTTTTACTGACCATACTGAGCTGTTTTTCATTACCTAATCAAGAATGTCATTTCCTTTTCTCCTCCTGGGATGCTCTATAATTCCTTTTGGACCACACCTGGGAGAACAGGGAGACATGTTGGGGAATAATTCATGTGCCCCACCTGCATTTCTGTACACGTATCTTTTCCTGATCAGAATCCTCTCTGGAAATTACATGCATCAACAATACAAGAATGTAAAGCACCAACACAAATTATATATTTAACAGTGGAAGCCACAAAAATTAGCATTAATTTGGCTCAAATAGTACCATTCACAAAGTCCCTTTTGCTTCTCTTCCCCCTATGAACTTTCTTGAACCCCTCCTCAGTTGAACCTGGGGTCCCCCTCCCTCCACAAGACATGGAAGTATGATAATTTGGGTGCCTGAATTTAAAAGATCCATAAAAGTTGTCATTCTTCCCCTACCCTAAGTTCCCCAGCATACTTGATTAGTGCCTATAACATTCAGTTTCCCTTGGATACAGTGAGAATCTAGATGAAGCAACTAAGGTTAGTGAAGAGGTAGGCAGGGAACAGGGGTCATGGAGGGAGAGAACACCTGGTGCCAATAAGCAAAGAACAATTACTTTAATGTGTGTGTGTGTGTGGTTTGGCAGCTGCTTGCAGCTTAACCAAATGAACTTCCAATATTTTGGGTGCACCGAAAGCCCCAGGTCCATTTTTTTTTTTGGTTATGATTATTGATATCATCCATATCAGGTTTAGCAATCCCTTGAATCACCAGAGACAATACTGATTTTCCCTAGAACTACAGGTGTCAGTCCTTTGGTTGACTCAAGACTAGCACAGCAGTGACTTTTCTTTAAGGAAGCATTTGCTGCCTCGTTGACATGACAACATTTCTTAAATTTTGTTCAATTTTAAAATAAGGACTAGGAGAATTTTCCAAGGCAGGAGGATTAACTGCAAAAATTTATTTATAATTCTGTGGTCAGTTTCTTATTCTTCTATGGGTTGTTTTCAGCATTGTGCAACCTAACCGAAGGATACTATTCAATACCCCATCTACTTTCCCACGGTAGTTTGTTTGTTGTATGGAGATCTTCCTGAAAGGATCCACACTGCCACAGTGCAGCCAGGATAGATGTAAAACATGACTTTTCACTGTCATCTCCAAATGAATGTAAATTAGCATGATAAAGTGCAAGAGGGACCCAGTGGTTCCATAATTTTTTAATAGGAATTACATGTCCCACCCCCTTTTCTCAAAAGTGAACTAGCCAGAGATCTAACAATGCAGCTGGTTTCTTTCCATAGTAGTCATTAATTTCCTTCCTCTCCTATTCACATTTTCTGAAATGGATGGATATCTATTCCCCACCCAGGGTCAGTTTTAATAATGGGAATTTATTGGCTCACGGTGTTGAGACTAGGAGGAGTCCAAAATCGAGTCATCTCCAAGGCGACATTTCCTTCCTAAAGTCTGTAATATTCTGCTGCTAACTGCCTGCCATCCTTGAACTTGAGGTCACATCATTTCTTTCCCTGGTTCCAATGACTTCCCACTTCGGGATCCTCCCCATGGTTTTTTCCCCTGTGTTTAGTTTCCTTTGTAATAGTAACATCTTCAAAGGTCCCCTTTATAAATGGGTTCACTTTCACAGGACAAGGGGTTGGGACCTGAGCATGGTTTTTATGGAGGATATGATTCACTCTCCAACAATGTCTACAGGTAAAACCTCAGAATACTTCATCACACGGAGCTGGGCATAAGTCAATATAAAAGAAAAATGAAAAAATAAAAAATTGAAATTTAAAAGCAATTCCTTTCGGGATAGCATCAGTGAATATTATGTACCAAAGACTAAAGTTAACAATAATTACAATTATTATTGGAAAAATTAAAGAAAATCTAAATGAAAGGATAGATATCCCATATTTATGGATTGGAAGAGTCAATATTTTAGAGACGTCAATTTTCTCTAAATTGATCAAAGGATTCCATCAAAACCCAGTCCAAATCTCAGCAGTCTTTCTTTTTTGGTGGAAATTACAAGCTGAACCCAGAAGATACGTGGAAACACAAAGGTCCAAAATTCAAGTGACTCTTAAGAACAAAACCAGAGGACTTAGACTGCTGTATATCAAGACTGATTATAAAGCTGTAGTAATTAGGACAGTATGCTTATAGTTTAAGGATAGACAAATATACCAATAAAACAGTATAGAGGTTGGAGCAATGGTGGCTCAGTGGCAGAATTCTCACTTGCCATGCCAGAATCCCAGGTTCAATTCCCAAAAACAGAATAGAGAGGCCAGAAACAGAGCCACATTTATAGTCATTTTTTATGACATTGGTGAAAAAAAAAACATATTGACTTTACTGCACATCACACAAAAAGAAATAAATCTACATTGAGTGTTGATTTATATGTAGAAGGTAAATAAAAATAATAAAAACAAAGCTTTTAGAAGGAAATGGGAAAATAGCTTCATGTTCTTCAGGTAGGCAAAATGTTAAGTAGAACCTAAAATATTATAACTTTAATGGGGAAAATGTTAATATATTAAAGTTAAGAACTCTGTTCAGCAAGTCAATGCTAAATGAGTAAAAACATATTTTACATTAAACAAAATGACTTAAGTGAAAATATGCAATAACTCCAAAAAAGCACTTGAAAAAGATGGATGACAATTTACAAGGCAAAAGAAAAACAATTTTGAAAGGGCATTTCACAAAAGACATCCCATAGCCAATTAATACGTTAAAAGCTATCAATTTTACAGCTTTATAAGTTATCAGTGAAATACAAATTAAAATCACCAAACACTGTCAACACTCATCCACCTAAAAGGCTAAAAGGAAATAAGTGAATTATCACAACTGTTGGCAAGCAGATGAAAGCAATCTGGTCTCTTAAGTAAGGCGAGTGGAGATGTGAATTGGCTTAACCTCTTTGTGAAACTGACACTATCAATGAAGGTGAAAATATGCATTCCTTATAACTTACCAGTTCTTTTAGGATACAAAGATATCCAAAAGAAATGCATACATGTATTCACCAAAAGACATTTACAATTATATTCCTAGGAGCACTATCCATATTAAACAAAATTGGAAAACAAACTACTATCCATGAACTGATTAATACGCATGACCTTCACTCAATTTGATAATGTAATGTAATGAGAGGACTAAACTGCATGTTCTGCCATGGATGGATCTCACAAAGCCAATGTAATGCAAAAGAAGCAAGAACACAAACAGTTCCAAACTTATAGATACCATTCATAGCCAGCTAAAAAAGACAAAATCACCTATCCACAACCTGTAGGATACCAGTTACATCCAGCTCAAAAACAGACAAAATCATCAATATCTTGTGTCAGAAATACAAACAGACACTACCTTTGAGAGGCATGGGGTCCAGAAGGGGTCCCTGGGGTCCCGGCAATGTCCTGTTTCTCTTTAAAATAACTGTTTCCCCTTGCTGAAAAGTTTCGAGCCATTACGGTTTCTTCACTTGTCTCTATGCGTTACTTCAGGAGAATGCCTACTTAAAAAATAATAATAATAATAAAATGCACACAGCTGTAAAAGGTTTTGTGGATGTGGCAACACACAATCCGAGTTTAGTGGGTAGGGTTTCTTGGGATGCTCACTCTGAGGTGGAGGTGTTTATGGCTGTTTATGAGAGTGTAAGGATCCATGCCCAGGTATAAGGGAGGGGACCGGGGGTAGGACAGACACAGGACTGGACAGAGGCCAGAGGTAAGCTGTGGTGCCATCACAATGAGGGGCTCAAGTGAGGCTGTGGAGGCTCTGAGTTCTGTGATGGTGGGCTCTGGCCTTCACCTGCCTGGAGCATCCAAGCTCTGTGCCCTGGGAGGGCGTGCTCTGAGGCAGTTTTCTTCAGCTGTGGCCATTCCCCAGAGAATGGCACTAGAAGGCCCTCTTCCTGCAGCACCTCTCAGCTGTTGAGGGAATTGGTCTCTCATCCCATGGATCCAGGCTGCACTTCACACCATCCACCCTGCAGAGAATCCCATTTCAGGACTTGAACACGATAAAGTTTTGCAACAAAAGGAGACAGAATGTTAAATGCTGCTGAAATAAATAGAAAGCCAGTTTCCTTGATTTCTCCCATGTAACCATCTGAACTTCTCAGGAAAATTCCTGCCTATGACTAACCTTAATCTCTCCTGAGGCTGTTATAAATTTGCTTGCATCCAACATCAAAAAAAATGTTGACTAATTGCTGAACAAAATAAAACTTTATTTCTCTCCTTTTGAAGCTAGCACTATAACCTACAACTCAACGCAAAAATGCCTAATTGCTGAGCTAAATATTTCAGTTCACAAAGGATTTTGCTTTCTCTCTTAGTTGTACAAACCTTTGGAAGAATTCAATGGAATAGCCATCTCCCTTCATTTTCATTTCTCTTATGAGAAATGAGACAGATTAGGAAGTAGGAAAAAATCAAATAATTTCACAACCTTTAGATTCCATATTTTTCCAATTCCCAAAATGAATAATTGGATGTATTGTTCTACCCTTTGGCAATAATCAGAGTCATGGATGAGACTCATTAAATGACTAGTATGGTTTGTTTCCTTACAGTTGATTGAGATAGTAAGAATGTCTCAAATATTTACTTAATGTCACATACGCATATTAATTGCTTTTCCAATTATCATCATAAAGCATCCTTTCCACTAATGACAGACTCTTCAATAAGTGAAAATTACAAGAACCAACAAACAACTCTACAGCTAGAAGGTAGTTGATGCTTTAGTAAATTAAATAAAGCTGGGCCCTATCTCTCTCTATTAACAGTGAACCAACCACCTGTGTTGTTTGGTTTCCTACCCATGTGCTGCAAACACCTCCTATTTGCCAAAAGACCTTAGACCACAAAGAAATTTTGTTCTGCTTAGATATCTTGAAGATACCACAGGATACTAGGAGGTATGTTGTCCCCTGTAATTACCAGGCTATGGTATCAGCAAATAAATTGAACCTGAGTAAGACAAAACTTTGCTAAGCCCAAACTTTCTGACTACCTAGAACTTGATATGAGTCAAGTATGTATACATATGTATACGTATTCCAGATATCAGGAATGCCTTTCCATATCTATACATCTTAGCTATGGTATGTATGTTGCTGTAATTAATTACGTGCTGACAATTTGCCTGATAATAGAAGCTTTTATGTTCATTCATCACCAGGAACTAAACAGGAATGGTGGGATAGAAACCCTGGCATCCCTGCAGGCAGTGGAGATTCCATACCTTGCTTTTGAACTACACTGGCCTTTCTGTAGCTTCATAAATAGACGTCAGATAACCCTAATCTTGATGAACAGAATTTTTCATTCTTCATGATATCTTTGTAGTAAAGAATGTGTTTTCTGATAGTGGTGGAGGTGGTGATGAAGGGAAATGTTATTGCAAATGGAGTTCTGCAAATGGGGAAATGCAGACCTTACTCCAAGGTTCTAGTGAGACGCTGCATCAGGCTTTTTTCCAAGGCTCAGACCCAACGCTCCAAATGCGTCACTTCATCATCAGTCATGATCATCTGCAAACAGCACTTCATTTTCCCTTTTCAAGAATATACCATCTCTTGGCAGGTGAAAGCCTCATGATTTTTAATCACCTGCTACTTGGAGTTCCCGTCCTGGACAATTGAAGGTGATAAGTACAGTTTGTACATTTTACATGGTAGCTGCTGCCTGAAGTTTTTCCAGAGGAGAGGAGAGGACCAGATGGGAGCTGGGACTTTGGCAGACAGCTTTCAGATAAGAAATTCAGAACTTTGATTTTCTCCCAAAGCATCTATAGCATCATCCACAATATTCTAGAGAAACAGTTTTTTAAAAATGAGAATTGCAAGCTAAATTAAGACATGATAATATAATTTTTTTAGGAGGAAAAGTGAAACATTATAATTTAACCCTAGCTGTTTCTTTTTCTTCTTCTTTTTCTTCTTATCATCTCCAGCTTCACTCTCATCCTGGCTTGGACATATTTCATGAAGAAAGAATAATCTCACTCACAAAATCGAGACATTTGCCATACAAATACTTCAAGTTAATTAAATTGGTCCAGACAAAATGGAGATGACATTTTCTTGAAGGCTAAATTATTATATTTAGGAAAACAATGAGAAATTAAAATTCCATTTCTTCATTCATTTCAAAAGTTAATATATTTAGGGAAAAAATAATTCTGAGTGTAAGTATTTTATCAACAGTTCAATGAATCAAAGCTCTTGCTCAAAATCAGTTACTTTTCTTTTTAGAAATTTCACATTGCATTTCCAGGGTTCATACATTCACTGTGAAGCTAGAGGACTGTGTACATTATGTATTCAATATTCCATGTTAATGCTCATTAATTATGATATGCTTAACTTTTCCTATATTATGTAGTAAATAAATCACCTGGCTTTAATTAGTGCCTAGAGTTCAAGGAGGCTCAGAACCAAACGTTAAACTCAACCTATGAAATTCAAGAAATAAAACCTCTAAGTAGCTTATTGGCATTCTCCATGTTTTTCTTTGTCTCAGTTATAACTCCTTGTTATAAATGACCTCAAATATGTTTTAGACAAAAGAAGGGAATTAATAAATAAATTTAAGATACTTAGATTTAACAAGTCAATATGCAAAAAAAATTAAATAATTAATGCATTTTGGACATGCCAGTTATAGCTTGATAGCACATATAGACATCCCAAAATTTGCACAATGTTTATATTAACCTTTTGGAAATAAAACTTTTGTGCTACTTTAGCTATAGATGCAGGCATAAATATAACTATAAATGCTATGTAACCCAATATATCCCATTATCACTCCACATGGCTACAGGTGCCAATTTTATTCTGAAAATATGGTCATGGTAGCTATAAGAGAGATTTCAGTAGATATAGTTCACAATAACAGCCAACTAAACAAAATATTCTGCTTGTATTAGATTCATCATTACTTCTAATCAATTAAACAAAAACTATTGTTTATTGTTCAGCAAAATAATTGTCTAGCGTCTTCAGTGGGAAAGAGAAGTACTCAAAAAGTCATAAGGATAATAAAGGAAAGTCATAGAATCACTCTCATGATCTCTTACTATCCAAACTTAACTTTAAAATTCAGAGAGTTCACACTAACTCCAATCTGTTCTTTTAATCATTCAAATATTTATCACTTTCCTAGCATCCCACTGAAATCGCCCTTAGGAATGTTATATATATATTCTGCCTGTGGTCAGATTATAGGTTAAGTATCTTGTCTGATATTTCTTCCCTCATGTCCTTTGTCCTCCTCTTTATGCCACGGTAATGGCTGTGGCCATTTCACATTGTCAACTTGTTAGTTTTATTTTTGTTTTCTTAAGAAAAACCTTTTTCCATCTGTAAAACTTAGACCTAACCTAGATAAGCAAAAGCTACCATGACCCATGCTTTAAATAGTTTGTCAGTCTAGTTTAGTGAGAAACAGAAACATTAAGCAAAGATGGACGCATAGGAGTGCAATAATTGCTGTGATGGAGAAGCATGTGGTGTTATGAGGGCATATAACAGAGAAGATTGTCAGTCTCTAATCAATCTGTGAAGTAAGCATAACAGATTATCTTCAACTATTTTAAAGATAATGAATCATAGATTGAAAACATAAGGTTTTACTAGAAATCAAAGAAATGTAAATTAAAATAATGAAATATTATTTTTTTCCTTACAAATGTGCAGAACTTAAGGTTAATATTAAATTATAGAGAGGTAGCTATGTGACATTGGGAAAAAGTTGGCACTGTGTAACAAGAAGTTCAAAAAGATTCGTAGAATTTGGCATAATAATTTCATTGTTAGAACTCTATCAAGGGTAGGAAAAAATACTTTAAACATAATTTTATGTTATTTATAATTATGAAATTTGATAACTAAAAATTAAGTAATGGAGAAATGATCTAATAAATTGCATTACATCCTTGAGTTAGTCATTGCAAATTTTAATTTATAAGACTAATTAATGAAGAGAGAAATTATGCATACTACAAAGTTAAGTAAAAGAAAGGAGATGGAAAATCCATTTGAACGATATGAGTTTATATATAGCCTACTGGAGATAAGTACGCCAAAATATTGTCATTATCTCTGGGTAAAGAGAAAATATATTGCTTTTATTTTCCATTTTTAAATTTTATTTAATGAACATAAATTATTTATAGAATACAATGAAAGCACTGAGTCATATAATAATCTCAAGTCCTTTTATTAGAGAAAACTCTCTCAGAATATAGGTTTCTTGCCTATAAATGGAGACTACATCTATTCCGGAGTTCAGTTGAGAGCAGACAGAGTCATCTTAACATTTAAGCCCTGACTCTGTCCCAGGTCCCCTTCTTTGATACTCAAATGGTGTTAGGGTCATTACATGATACTGAAAGATGCTGACAGGAGATGCTCGAATTAAATTTTGAATTATTCACGAAATTACAAGGGCAGACTCAAATGATTCAATGGAACTGGTGATCTTAGAAAAGACCAATAACGAACACTAAATTTTAATGAAGTCCAAAGTAATACCGAAATGCACCATTTCATTTGCCGTTAACCTTTTTGATATGCTACTTGGAGGTCTTTAAATTCTTAGGACAGGGTGCCATTTACAACAAGGACAGGTGACTGCTTCATTTAAATGAGTACATTTACCTGAAAGGTGGCACAGGAGGAAAATCAGTGGGGAAATATGTGAAGAGATAGGGAAGATTTAGAGGAAATTATTAAAGACAAAGGAGAACAAGCTAAGGATTGTTTTTCATAGAATTTAGCAAGCTAGCAGTACTCTTGTACATGTTTTAGCTATAACACATCTTTAAAAGACAAAAGTCATAAAAATTTAAAATGGATAAGCAGTCTTTTCCAGGTATCTGACAAGAAACGATCGAAACACACCATGTTTTCTTCAGTATGTATTCAGATGAAAAACCAAATCAGTTAAAATCTCAGGAGAAGCCCTGCTAAGGGAGCAATTTAATAGTGGGATCTAAGTTGGAACTCAGCTTGTCAGACACCAGCAGCATTCAAACAAATGATTTCGCAACATCTCTTCTAACACATTTCATGGCAAAAGGATACTGTGAATATCAAAGTTACACTTCACAATCCAGGTTCAGGCTGAGCCAGGTGGCATAATAGCCTGATAGATGTGTCAAAAACACAGGCCCTCTTCCAAACCCAACTACAGTTTGAGTTGATTTTATTTTTAGCTTTGTAGTTACTCCAACATCACCAAGAATTCAGAGGCAGTGCATCCAGTTGGGAGAGGAAAATAAACGCACCAACAATCCTCTCCTCTCCTCTGCAGCTCACAGAGCTCCTCTGAGCCTCAGCCTCTGATCATCTGCTTTACTGAACTTGTGGCTCCCGGGACATGCTGCTACCTGAAGCAAGGTTATTCATTTTCTTTTCCTCCATAACAACTTGCCATAAACTTGGTGTCTTAAAGCAAGGGAAATTTGATTATCTCACAGCTTTAGTAGGTCAGAAGTCCAGTGAGCTTGGGTGAGCCTCTGCTTTGGGTCTCACAAGACTGAAATCAACATGCTGTTGGGGCTGAATTCCTTACTGCAGGCACTGGGAAAGAATCTGGCGCAAGCTTATTCACCTTTTTTGATAGAATTCAGTTTACTGTGGGTATAGAACTGAGGTCCACATTTCCTTGCTAGCTGTCAGCCAGAGTCCTTCATTAACACTGGACCATTGCCATCTGCTAATGTGGGAAGAGCTAAACCTCATTCAGGAACTTCTCATCAATCAGGCAGGGAGAACTTGAAGACTTATAAACTAAGCTTCTTAGCATATTAACCTATATTCTAATTGCAGTAGTTGTGTCCCTGCTTCCCCTGGCCCGAGCCCCATTTTAAGCTCTCTTGAAATCAATTATGCAAGGACAAGGATTCATGTTTCCTCATGCTAGCATCTCGCCTGTATGAGTTTCCTGTTGCTGCTATAACAAATTATCACAAATTTAGTGGCTTAAAGATACTAATTTATCTTACATGCTAGAGGTCAGAAGTCTGAAATTGGGTCTCATTGGGCAAAAATCAAGATATCAGCAGAGTTGTGTTCATTTCTGGAGCCACTGGGGGAAATCCATCTTCTTGATTTTGTAGCTTCTGGAGGCTGCCCACATTCCCTCTGCTCATGACCCCTACTTCCATATTCAAAGCTAACAATGGCCAGCTAAGTCTTTCTCATATATCACCCTCACACAACTCTTCTGCTTGCCTCTTCCACATTGAAGGATTGAGCCCATCGCATAATCCAAAATAATCTATTTTAAAATCAGTTGATTAGCACTTTAATTCCATCTGCAACCTTAATCTCCCTTTGCTAACTAACCTAACATCTTTACAGGTGCCAGGTATTAGAATGTGAACATTTTTGGTGGTCATTACTCTGCACACCATACCACCTTAGTTTCTTACAAACTATCGCAATTCTTCTCTTCCCAGTGCAGCCTGAAACATTAGCAGATTGCTCACTGGCTGCTTCCTGAGCCCTCACCTCTCAGATTTCTTTAATGACACTCTCTTTCTACTGGCTCAGAGATTCTTCTGTTGCAATAGCTGAGCTGTCTTGTTTGCAGCACGAAGTCTTCCTGATCTCCACTGCCACTGATCTCCACCTTGCAATAATGGACTTGTTCAGTCTTGCACAGCTACTGGGAATTCTTATCTGACACATCCCACTGCTCACCCAGCAGAACTATTGATCAGTTTCACATTTATTGCTCTATTTTCTATATAGAGAACAAATGATGCTTTAAAATATTTGAAGTCTATGTGAAAGAGGTAGTCAGCAAGAAATCTCAACCCATCAAATTGGCAAACACTTGACTCTTGTATAATGGCAGTGGCAGGAACTCTCATAGACTGCTTAAAAATGTGAAGACTGGCCTTCTTAGAAGCAAACTGGCAATACTGGATCATATTAAACATGCATATCCTTTCAAACACAGAAATTATCATTAGTTCATAGGGCCAAAAATTCATATGCTGTGGTATTTTCTTCCTGACAGATATTTCAGGATCTAGCCTAGAATAGAAGATGTGCATTTTTTTTAACTTTTAACAGAATTAAATTACCAAGAAAATGAAAAAAAAACTACGTAAATCTCACTTCAGAAATCATATTCTACAGAAATTTTCATACAGACTGCTGAGAAATTGGAAGCAATATAAGTTGTCCAGAGGATAATTAAACTCTAACAGATGCATAGTACAGAACACTATGCAACAGTTGGAAGGCAGAGCCAAATAGATCATTCTTAAAGAGATGCTGTGCGAATAAATAAAAAGCAGAACAAAAGATCATAGAATAATGTCATATAATATTTTAAAAATATGCACCCATAAAATAAGATTACTACAAGTAGCATAGAGAAAGAAGCCTATGCTAAGGAGTAGATTGGGAGCAGAGATTAGCCCTAAAGGAGCAGAAATAAATATGCTAAGCAATTTCAGGAAAGCACCTGAGAATTAGGATTAACTGAAGTCCTGTGCACTTGGAAGTTCTAAAAAAATAACTAACCAAATATATGTATAATTGTATTTCAAAAGACCATGCAAAAATAATTCATTTATATGGTTTTTCTTCCACTAATTGTCTATTTAATCTGAGTCTCTTGTGGTTTAGATTGCACTGGCAGTTATGATAATTGTGTGTAAGAACAAAAGATGCCTATGAATGGATTGTGGATTATCCATTCAGATATATTTTATCATAGAGATATATTGTAATATGAGTTAGAACACATTATGATAATGAATTTATCTTAATGTATCACAATGAATGAGATACCTACATCTAATTAAAACAAATTCAAAGAAATTACTAAAAAGAATAAAATCTAAACTCATGCTCTGCTCCAATTCAGTACTTTGTCTATAATCATCACTTAAAAATATTTAGCTTCACTTAGTTTTACTTTCTAGGTGAGAGTACCATCCTCTTTAAACTAAACTTCAAAATTACCTAACTCAGCTTGCTCCCTTACATTTGAGGAACATGTATTTATCCACTAATAAATTCCTTAAATGTAAAAATTGTTTTGCAAAAAAGTAAAAACTGAGCTGTTCTCTTCATATTACTCAAAGTGATTTCCATTGAGCTTCTCTCTTGGGACTTTCTTTAACTCCTAATTATATAAAGATTCCTATTGTTATTATTATCTTTTAGACACTGAGCCATCAGATGTGACGAGAATTTTCTAGTACATATGCCAGAAGCTAATTTAATTCTCAGTTTCTCAGGTGAGGCAGAAAAAGACCTTCTGGAACACAGAGAACTCTTTCTGACTTACTAGTAAAGTAAGAAATCAGTGATGATGTTTTATTTTTTATATTTTTTACACTATATGTTTTTTACACTATATGTTTCGATTGGGGGTGGCAATACAGTTTGACATGGCTGTAGAAATAGGAATATATAAGATTTGTTTCTGAGCTGCAATTCATATATGCATTAAAATCTAATAACTGGACATGTATAGGTCCAAAGCTCTGTTGATGCAAACATGAATAGTTACACACTGAATAATCAAAGACTATAAGAAAATAAAATTTTAATGTTTACAATAAACCAACTGTAATTTAGAATATGAAAAATAAAACTAGAAAAGTTTTGAGGAATGTCTTAAGATTAAATTTATGGTGTGCTTATGGCACACACCTTGAACATTTCAATGATTCCAACAATCTTCAAATATATATGATGCACATATACCTGTGTGTGTGTGTATCAAGGAATTCCCAAACTGCAGTGTGCTGATAAACTGGCTCTCCTGATAAATAAAGCCCCCAATTTGTTGCATTTACTGATATCTCAGCAGGGCACAGTGATATCTAGATACCCACATAATATCACTGAATGTGGTGCCTGCAAGACTGTTGCCCAAACAGCTCTCTGGAGCAGATTCCATTTCAGTACACCCCCTGTTCATAGCCAGAATCCTAGGTCAAGAAATATGATTCTGTGGCTAAAAGTTCAAGCTCTTGTGTCTCAGAGACATGGGTTAAAATTCCAAGTTTCTCTTGTGATAGCAAACAATTTAATACCCTCTATAAATCAGTTAACTCATCTGTTAAACGAGTGTGATGATGCCTTAGTTTTGTTGTGAAGATTAAATTACATAATGTATGTGAAGAATAATGCTCGTGGAATTCATTAACAAATATTATTATCATTTTTATCAACCTGTTCTAAAGAAACACAGACTGTGCTCCTAAGAATAAGCATATTAAAGACAAGTGCTACAAAATATGATCAGTCTCCAGAGGACACGGCCTGTTATATAAAAATTCATGGAGCTTCAAGAATAACTCACACGTGCCCCCACACACATGGCCAGTACCTTTAGAAAACTTACCTGGCAAATGTCTCTAGTTGTTAATTGATTTTAACACTCAGATATGGAAAGCAATGATGAATGTCGGACTGTAGCTCTTTTAAAGCACCTTGTCTCTGTCTACACAATGATGTTTTACTTAGCAAAAGATGATTGGACTAAATGATTTTTGGTTTTCTAAAAGCCACTGAAAGTAAAAATAAAAAGTCACATATCTGAAAACCATATTTTCAACGAACACCCTCAAACTTGCATACTTTCATGTTTGAAAAAATGTTCATAATACAGCATGCATTTCATAAAGTTGAATAACTTCATTGTTTGAAAGCAAATGGCATTTTCCCATATAAAATTAATACTGGAACATTTATAAAGTGTTTAGATTTCAAATGATCTCTGTCTGCTACATAATCTAAGTGCTATAACATTATATGATTTTCCACAAAGTGGAATTAAGTAAGCATAAGAGAAACAATATAAACAGATATTTGCATAATGGCAAAAAAGTGGTAAAATTTGCTCTGTTTTTAATGGAATTTCATTATATTGCTCTAGATTAATTTCTTCAAAAAAAAAATTAAGAGCTGAGTCACAAAGTTTATTCCTTCCAGAAGGCATAAGCCTGATACTAATTGGTTGAACAAAGTCCAACATCAAGATGTTATTAATTTTACAACATTCTTAATTACAGCAATTATGTGTATTTGTATGCGCATGTATCTCTCTCTGTGCAAATCTATTGCATTTCAAAGTTCAAATAATGAGTTCAGATAGACTATTTAGATTGTAAAGAACATTATCTAGTTGTCTTTATTTGATTCCTGAACTTTAGATAGCAAGTAGTGAGAGCTTAATATGTCAGGAAATTCATCTAAAAATTGATTGGGATTTATTTGGTTTCTGAAATTGTACGGTTAGGGATTCGTGAACTACCTGTCAGAATAATAATAAAAAGAAGAATAGTACTACTAATATAATTGCCATTTATTAGCATTTATCATGTAACATAGCATGTAAAGTACATTATATTATTTAATTTTCATAGCAATCCTATAATTTAATGATTATTAGTACCAGGTTACCTATGTGAAAACTAAGAGGTATCCAGATTAAAGTAATTATTCCTTTATCCTACAAACAGTAAGGGCTAGGTTTCAACCCTTAGGTGTATGTCACTTCAAAGCCCATGATATAAAACACTGCGCTAAGTTGTCTCTGGTTTCATCTGAGATTCCTGAGTCATTCTTTGATATTACTTCTAAGATTCACTTATGTTAATATCCATCCATACCCAAATTATCTTTTAAGCACCATCTATGCATCAAGTATTTTGTTAGAGGGTTGGCATTTATGAAAGAGAAAAGATAGGGCATAATCAGTGTGCGAGGGGTGCCTACTTAAATCTGGGCATCTGGACAGACCTCACTGTGGGAAAGACACTTCATCTGAAAAGGAAAATTAAGAGTAGGATGTGGAAGTTAGGGGAGAAGACACATGAGGCAAATTTCAGACAAAACAAATACTGTGTTGAAGCCCCCAGAAAGCAGGGAGTGTGTGGCTTCTTCCATCTACTGGACTGCTATTCTAGTAGACTTGAACAGAAATGAGAGGAAGCCGTGTGCAATGGCAGAGGTCAGATTCAGAAGGTG
>PVIY010008657.1:0-75997 GCA_004026745.1 Myrmecophaga tridactyla | reverse complement strand
CAGGCTCTGTTTTTAAGGTCTTGGGAATGGAAGAGGAAATAAGATAGAGAAGGTCCTGTGTTCGTGGAGCTGATGTTCTAGGTGGGGGAGATTGACAAAGGACAAGTAAACAAAGAAAATACATGATATCAAATAAGAGGGAACAGCCAGATCAAAGGTTCTGGGAACAGGCTTGGTGTGCTAGAGGAACAGTAGGCTGCCAGTGTGGCTGGGACATAATGAAATGAGGGGAGATGGGTGGGCATGAGTTAAAGATACAAGAAGGAGCAAGATCAGACTGGGTCTTGAAAGGAAACACTGTGGATTAGAATTAGAGGATGATGATGTGATTTATGTTTATAAAAGTTCATTCTGGTTGCAGTGTGGAGAATGGATGGCCAGAGGACAAAAATAAAAGCAGGAAGCTCACTGGGGCCACCAAATAGTGCAGATGATAATGGTGTCTTGGCCCAGAATGGTAGTCAACTGAAGTCAAGAGCAGAGGTGGAAGTAGGGCAACAGGGCTTGCTGATCCACTGGGTGTGGGCAATTAGGCCGATAGGGATTCAAGGTTGATACTGGTTTTGGGTTTGAGCAAATGAGTCCATGGTGGTGCCTTTTACTGTTAGAAGATGGTGGGGTTGGGGTGAAGGACACACTGTTATTTTCTCTATTATTAGGGAAGGGAATAAGAAATTTTGTTTTAGACACTTGAATTTTGACATGCCTTTTAGAGATGCCTGGAGAAGTGGAGATGCTAAGCCAGGAAGCATTCGTTAGGTCCACAGGTTTGGAAGGGAGCATTTGGAGGTGGAAATATACATTTGGGAGTCTGCAGTGTGAAGATGGCATTTAAACTTTCAGGAGTGGGTGTTGTCACTAAGGAAGAGAGTGTTTTTGGAGAAGGAGCAGCCACATCGCCATAGGCTCATCCCTCACTCCTACTTTGACCAGTGGGCATGGCCATTCACCACAGCACACAGTTTCATCCTCCCATTCCATTAACTTCACAAACATTTATTGAGTCTCTTCGTAAGAAGGGTGTTACCCTATGCAAGAAGGGGCTACAAAGATAGGTGACTAATACATGATGCCATCTCTCAAGTTGCCCACAAATTGGTAGGAGAGCGTAACTATAGTATAAAAAGGTATAATATGTTAAAGAATTTCCCAAATGAGTGGAGAAATCCTAAAGAGATTAATTTGAGATGACAGGTTGGAAACAGATCATGTAGGGTCAAAGAATTGGGTTTTAAGTTTTCTGCCTAGGGAACAGGGCATCGGTGAAGAGTTCTCAGTTTCATAATCAGATTAACATCTTTTCTTCCCCATCCATGATTTACTCATCCTCTAGTGCCTAGCTCAAATCTCACTCAGTCCACAAACCATTGCCCTGTATTCACTCAGTTTCATGTTTAAGTCCTTCTACATTTATCATCTAGTGCTAACCCACTTAGCACTTGATTACACAATTTCTTTTTCAGATGGTTTATGGTAGGAACATCTTAGTTTTTCAACTCGTTTGTAAATTCCATCTAAGTAGGATACATGACTTAAATCCATAGCCCCTGGCTCAGGGCTAGGAACATAATAGGTCCTTAAGCAATGCTTGTTGCTTCAAGCATCACTTCTTCAGAGATTCTTCCCTGTTCTGTTTAGATCAGGCTCCTTTGCTCTTCATTTGAAGAAATGCATAGAATCATTTCTTATTTCTCTTTAAGAAAAAATTTCTAAACTCTAGGTATGACTAGAGTCTAGGTATGACTCTTTGAATAGGATCTGTCTTCCCCACAGGCATCTCTGGTTTTGCTTGTTGCTGTCGTTCCCAGTTTGTGTGCAACAAACATTTGTTGAAAAATTGAATAAAAAGGCATGACCTTAGGTGTTGCAAGAGTCAAGGGACTTAGTGGAGTGGCCTAAGGACTGGTTCAACTGTCTGCCTACAGTTTCCCAGAGCAACGAAATTCACTCAGCAAAATTGCCACACAGAGGAAGTTCCTCGTGATAAATTCCCCTTCTGCTTAAGGACAAACTAATTCCCAGAGGGTGGCTCTTCTATCCAAAGGAGGCCCCTTGAAAGCTGACTTATTGTCTTGCAGGACACCTAAGTCCTCTTTTTCACGCAGCTGAGAGGGAGGCAAAGCATAGTGTTCCCAACTGTCAGGAGGAATAAGCAGGCTGGTAGCAGCCACAGACCCTCCAGGCAGATGGAGCGACATATGCATATTTACATATATATTTCCTAATCAATAGGTTCCAGTGAAAATATAAAAACTCAAGAACATGATTGGAATTTGAGGGACTCTGAAGGAGTTTAATTCTTTAAAGAAAACTAGCATAATAGTTTATTAGCTTTAGATGATTTTAGGAGAAAACTAATAGTACCACGGAAAGATAAAACTTTCCCTTAAGTTCATAAATATCCTCTGCCAAATTAGGTACTCCTAGTGTTTCTGTGGTTGGCCAAAAAGAGCTTTGAAAACTTTTAACCATCTTTCTGGCTTCTCTCTCTCCGTTCCCGGCCACACAGAACTTCTATTTCTCCAACAGCCCAACCCTGTTGTGTCCTGGGGCCTCTCCCATTGCTTGGCCCCCTGCCTGGAGTGTTCCTTCCCCTGATCTTTGAATGTCTGGGTCCTCATCCCTGGGTCTCAGCACAATAGCCTCTTTGGAGAGGCTTCCCTGACCCCCATGAAAGATAAATCCTATTAGCTGCTTCCCATCACTGTGATGTCCTTAGATCCTGGAAGAGCATTTGGCACATAGCAGTTAAGTCAGTAAATATCTGTTAATGAATAAAGAGGCTAAGATGAGCCAATTATGTTCCAACAGAATGCCTTGTCTGTCCCCTGCTGGAGCCATGCGTATTGGAGACAATATGAGTGACAGCTTGAAGTGTTAAGTTAAGCTTTAATGCTTCTGATTCTTGCTTTCTTCATGCATGCAAATATCTTCAAGGAACATGGTTTATACTTTTATCCATTACAGGACCGTATTTTGCTCCTACAATTTATGTGAAGATGACCTTGTTGCATATTAGGAACTGCCTACATTTTCTATTCTCCCTTCTTTATAACAGAACCCAAACTTGGGGCAATGTGACCAGTTAAAAACATACATACTCATCTCCTCAGGCTTTCTTGCAGGGACAGCAGCCTTGTAATCCAGTTCTGGCCATTGAGAATCACAAGTTAGGTAAGTCTTCAGGGAATTTATTGCTTTCTTGATAAAAAGGTACAGACTCAGCTGCTATGTGTCTTTTGTCCTTTGACCTTCTATACTTCTTACTGCCTGGAATGTAGACCTGATACTGGAGGGGAAGGAATTGTCCTGCACAGCAGGTTGTCAAGGCTCTACCGATTCCCTTTGACACTCTATTTACCACAGGCTTTCTACGGAAAGCCCTGGTGCCTCTTTACCTGTGGGCTTTCTCTGGTTGCAGGAGCATGCTCAGTCCATACGTGGCAGGCTGGAAATGCCAGGGATTTAACTGTCCTGGGAGCAGTCCTCACCTAATGACAGATGGAAGTTGGTGGATAACTACTCCAGCTACTTGGTCCTCAAATTAGGACAATTCTGAGGCATTAGCTACACTGCCTCACTGATGTTTGCAGCAGAATTGAGCACCAGTTGCCCAGAGCAGTAACCTAGTCATTAATACACGCTGTATTGGCCTTCTCTTCCATCTCACTTTCCCCAACCCCCCACCATTTCTTCCTGGGATCACCTCCCAAATGAACTACCTGCACACAAATCCTTGTCTCAGGGACAGCTTCTGGGGGAACCCAATCCAATACATCTTGTGACCATAAGGTTGAAAGCCACATGCTAAAGACGGAGAGGTATCTAGAAGGTATCTATATCCTTGATGACTTCTTGTACCTCTGTGCAGCCTTGGACTGCCTTCCTCAAGACTTTTCATTCAAGAAAAACCAACCTCTTATTAAGGTTAAGCCATCATAATTGGGTGTTTCTATGGCATGTGGCCAAATGCAATTCTAACAGAGAGATTTGGAAGAATCTTTAGTTGAGTATGAATGCATAGTCATCAATCGGGTATGGGTTCTAACAAAGCCCATAACTCTGGTTGAACTATTATTAGGCCCTTACACTGGCATGCTACCATTACAGAGTTTACTTATGTGTTGCCATATTTAATCCTGCTAAGTCTGTGATGAAGGTATTATCACCTCCATCTCACTGAGCCCAGAGAAGAAATCACTTGTCTGTGGTTACAAGGTAGAGTCAGGACTTCAAGTCCTGTGATCTTTTTACTAGAGCAAGACAGCGTTATATTTTCATTCTAAGAAATCTGTGGCATTTGAGTATTAAGTCATATCCTTCACCTATTCCTTTCTCCCAAGATCTTGAGTTTTCAGGCCCACTTCTTATCATCAGTCTTTATTAACATGGTTATTATTATATATTAATACTATTATCCAGACTTTACTTCTACCTTTCCACTTACCAAGACTCATTATAGAATTTACACACTAATCACATGTTCTTTAAAACATGTGCCAAATCCTTTCACCTCTAGGCCTTTGCTCAAACTGTTGTCTTTGCCTTAGCCAGGAATGTTTTTCTTTAGAAGTGCAAAATTGCTGTATTTGGGCCTAGGGAGGATGGTCTGGTAAGTGCAAGTTTGTTATGGGTAGGGTGCCTGTTGGACTGTCAGCACCCTGCTCACTGCATCAAACTATTGGTCATAAAGAAAGACACCTAAGAGATGTCAACCCACTCCAATACAGGTGTTGGGGTTACCAGCAAAAGCATGACTCACACAAGCTTTAACAGAAAAACTTTTACTCGCATAGAGAAGAGACAGAACAAGGGCAGTTTCACTAATGGATATCAGCCCCCCATGGCCAGCAGGTCCCAATCCGCAGCTAACACAGGGAGGAGATCTGATCTATGCACACCATACTTGTGCCATAGCAGGATATTGTCAATGTCCCACAGGGAATAGATATAGCAGCAGGGGTGGGCCAGGTGCCATAAAACTTATATACTTAGTCTGAGAATGTTTACACATCCTCGGTGCCAAAAGGGAAGGGATGTACAGATAGACCTCTATCTGAGATACCTTAAGAAGGGAGCCCACATTTATCATCTCCTCCCAAGCACAGGGTTTATTTGTGGGTCCAGGAGAAAGGCAGCAGGCTGCACTCAGCTTCCACAGCACCCGTTTCAGAATGGCTCATAGCATCAAACATGAACAAATGCTTAGTAAATATTTATAAAGTTGAAATGGGTATCCATGGTGGAATCCAAGTTGAATTAAAATTTATTCCTCTTTAAAACCATTAACATCAAATTGTGTCACACATAAAAGTGAAATATAGAACATTTCAGACAAATGGAATATACTCCATTGAATATTTAATCAATTATATATATAATCAATATATAATCAAGTATGACTTTTTTTAAAAAAATGACAAATTTATAATGCAAATGTTATTAAAATGCTGACCATTTAAACATCATCTGAACCACACCAACTAGCATTCATTTACTTTACGAAGAGTTTTAATGACAATCTAGGAGTTTATGTATAAGACTGAGCATTTTCAACACTTCTGGTCTAGAAGAGAAAAGATTGTGTTCTCTTATTGGTGACTCAAGAAATACAATCTACTTGCATTATAGCCACTAGTGTGTGGAGACAAAGCTAGCACCCATAACTGGCTGAGCTCTAGAAAACAAGTATGCAATGCTCCCATGCCACTCTGGGACCTGGGAGACAAATGGTAATCTAGGGTGAAACTACATGCATGGAGTGTTGAGGATTGAACAGATGGGCCCAGTGGAGCTGGAAAACGGAAGGGAAAGCAGTGTGAAGACTGCACTGACCTTAAAATACATGTTAAGTGAGACAAAGAAGCAGCCAAGAACCTTTTTAAACCATTCCAGGTCAGCAACTCCTAGGATATTTTTCAAGGTATGCAGTAAAAAATGTAAATACTCACCAGGCCTGACTCAAGAATTAAACCATCATAATTATAGTTCATAAATATGGTTCATTAAATCACAATACAAGGCAAAACTGACATCTAATTTAGATGACAAAACTATTTCAAATATTTTGTTGGGTAAAGGCATTTTTTTACTAACTATAAAATCCAGTGACCCAAAAGGATATTTACATCACAGCTATTGTCAAATGACTTGATACATTTAGTTTGAAAGATTAAAGATTTTACAAAAAGATAACATAAATGGTTAATTGTATATTAATTAACTGTTGATTATGTATTAACAGTTTTTAGACATAAGTTCGAAAGGCTAAGGATTTTACAAAATGATAATACACACTGTTAACTATATGAAGTCGTGATTAGATACAGAAAATATAACAAGCATGCTTTTCTTTCTCTTGAAAATTAGTTTTAGAAAGAGCCAACTCTGATTAAATTTTGACTTTCTTTAATTCTTTATCAATGGCACACTAACCTAGAACATCCAAAGTCACCAAACTAAGTAACTAGGGTGCATGGGTGGTTCAATGGTAGAATGCTTGCCTTCCATGCGGAAGAGCCAGGTTCCATTCTCAGACCAAGTACCCACCCCCCCAAAAAAAACCTAAGTAACTGTTATGTGTCCATAATAATTTATCCAGTATACACTGGAGTGGCCTATATTTAATTATTATATGGTATTGTCCAGATATATATTTTTCCTCTATTTCTCATATTTTTCTCAAAGTCCTATTTCTCAGGACTTTGATTATTAAATGCGTCTACCTTAGGGTTCCAAACACATTTCCATTATGAGACTATGGGAGTAAAACTATATTCAATAATGGGCTAAGATACATTCAAAGAAATGATATAAAACCTGCTACATTGGTTTTAAAGATCTAAGAAATATTCAAGGGTCCCCAGACAAAGGATATTTTAAATTTTAAATTTTTCAAGAGTAACACTGTAGGAAGGGGTTAAGTGCTCTATAATCAAGAACATGTTCAAGAGTCCTTACTCTCATAGCTAAATGTATGAAAACAGTTTTCCTTAAAGAAATAGATGTCTATGAGCCAAAGCAAGCTTTGGTTAAGTAATTGGTAGCTTTTGTTTGGCTCTAGAGGTTTCCACGGAAACAGCTCGAGAAAGAAAAGGCAGCATTATCATCTTTATCTGTAATGCCATCTGATAAAATTGTACATGGATTCATTCCTGCTATCCAGAGCAGATGTATTACTTCTGATAAACCTGGACAAAGGGAGGCATGAGTTCTATCTGGCCACACTTTGAATTTCCTGTTTTCCTCCATTTGAAACCTTAAATTAAATTCCACATAAAGCCTCCTCTGAACAGCTCCCTCAGGAATCTCTAGTTCAAGTAATGTGTCAATAATCAGAAGCCAAATGAAGAAATTTGAAGCACCGACTACTGCTCCACTGACAAGTTCTTAATATTATATGGCACCAAGCTTCCTGTACCTAAAGAAATTATTCTGAAGAGTAGTTACAATTCCATTATATCAGATCACAGCTAGGAAAGAAATGCTATCTTATGTGTTTATTATACACAGTTGAACCAGGTGGAATCATCCATAATTTTTCTCCTTTTATGTTTAGATCATTTATATATATATGTAGAGAGAGAGAGAAAGAGAGAGAGTAACATACCACACACTATTTTTAATCTTATGTTAGGATTTTTCAGAAAGGCCGCAAAAGCAGCCCTAGCTCAAGATCCTGTATCTGAAGTATACAAAAATAAAAACAACACAACAATACAAACAAAACAAACAAGATGAGGAGGCATGCAATCTTTAGCACCATATTTCAGACCAAAGAGGGTTGACAGAAGTCTAAAGAGGAATCCAGGGATCCCAAACATGGAACATACTTGTAGAGCCTAGTACTTTTTAAAAAAGGGAATGCCTGAGAAATTCTACCAACAGATATGTCAAAATCCATGATTTGCCAGAGACAGACAATTTGACATGGTTTCTCATTCTAAAGGCATTGAAAATATTATTCCTTAGGAACAAATTGCTCACTGTGGGAGACCAATTGGGAAGTCACTGACAACTTCAATGAAACGAGTGATGCCTCAGTAAGTTAACAAGACATGAGATACCCCCAAACAGGATCAATTTATTTAGGAAAATAGTTTGCTAATGAGGAATTGGCTCTCTGATATCTGCATAATAGACACATATACTACATTGACAAGATTCCTAGTACATTCAATTGCACACCCCACAATGGAAAACAATAGGGAAATATCCTTACCTCTAATGCATATGGCATTAGTGTGGAACCCCAAGTCACAGAATAAAGTCTCAGCTAGGTCCTTTCCATAAAAGGGGACTAAAAGTCTACTGAAGGGTTTACTTAGATATGTGCTGAAGATAAAGGTGATGAATAAGAAGTTATAGGGCCAAAAATGATTTTAGATGCCATCTAAAGCAAATCTCTCATCTGATGGGAAAGCTGAGGCCCCCAGGTAAGTGTCAGACCTAACCAATGAAGGATCATGATCCAACAGAAAAAAACAAAAACAATATCATACAAAGAATATTATTAAATATGCTGATTGCCTTATCAATATTCTATCTCTTCATGAAAGTTCTTCAACTCATTTGGTAGGTTCTACCATTTGTTTAAATCATGTAAGAAAGGGAAGATTATAATGTCCAGAGTCAGCAAAGCCACAGGACTCTTAGTTTGGTACTTTCGCTTTCATGTTTACTTCTCAGACTTCTTTATTCTTAACATGATCACTTAATCTTGCTTGGGGAAAATGACTAAGAAATATCAGATAGGAAAAACACTGCATTTTTATAAGAATTTTTGGCAATTCATGTTCTGATATGCTATTAACAAGGGGGAAAACCCCAGTCATCTTGTGCTAAAAATGCTATTTCCTCCAAGAAATAGATTCTTTTTCTGAGAGCTGTTTTTGTAGGTGCTGGGATAGCTCAGAGCTGGCAGTTTTCATATGCTCCATCTTTGCAGTGACAGTTAGATTCGGCAGAACCTACCTCATCAGGAGGGCTGAAATGACTGCTATCTTGAGAATCTGTATCAATACTTTTTGTCTCTGACTGAAGGTGGACAGAAACCTGAACAGCTATCTCCTTGCCTTGTTCATTCAAAGAACCATCATCTGAATCTCCTCCTGGTGAATTACTCCGTCCCATCTCTGGATTAATGACATAGATGCCACCTTGAGCATTCAAGGCAGGTCTGTCTTTAATTCTTTCTCCCATGTCATCTGGGTCATCCACTCGCACAGCTTCAAACATCTCCTCAACAAAGGCCCGGCAGTTTAAAATAAGAGGTGGAAGAGGAACACTTCTTGCCAGTTCTTCAATGTAACGCGCAAACTCCATGGTCTTAAACTGTGTGACTTTGGCAAGCTCCAGAGTCTTGGCTGAAGTGATGATGGGGATGCGTTTTGCAATTTCAAAGGCTTTCTGAAGTTTCTCAGCTCCTTCAGTTCTGAAAAATTCATTGATGGCTTTCTCAGTCTTGCGAAGATGGCTACTCATCATGCACAGCCGCGTAACATTCAAGATGAGAGTGATTGTAAAGGCAATCAGGCAAACAATCATGTAGTAGATACTCATGTCTCCTGAGGTGAAGATAACACGCAAGGTGACAGAGTAGGAGGCACGAATTGGAGAAGTAACGAAGCATGTATAGAGCCCACGGTCATCAAAGGCTATGCTGGTGATATTCAGGAAGTTATCAGAAACCAACCATTTTCCACCTGATAATCCAAAAGAAAAAAAAATACCACACAAAGGATATTACTAAATATGCTGATTGCCTTATCAATATTCTATCTCTTCATGAAAGTTCTTTAACTCATTTGGTAGGTTCTACCATTTGTTTCAATCATGTAAGAAAGGGCAGATTATAATGTCCAGAGTCAGAATCTCATTAGCGTGGAACTTAAAAAGGAAATCAAGATCTTCCTTCCTGACATGAAGGATTATCATAGCTAACTTTTCACCGCTAGATGTAAAAAGCCTTTCAGGGAGAAAAGTATACTGTCACCATGGTAAATGACTAATCTTCTTAAAAAGATATTTAAATGTATGTTTACACTTCCATGTCTACTCTACATTTTCACACACTAAAAGGATATGCATTAAAAAATAAAAAACAAAAAATCAAACACAAAACAACAATGGTTATTTCTATAGTGAAGGGTTATGACTAATTTTTATTTTCTTCTTTTTATTTAACTGTGCACTTTCCATAATCAATTTAAATAGTAAGAAAAGTTATTTTTAAAAACTTAGCAACTTAATACATTTGTTAAATTAATAGCTGGCTAATCTGGATAAACAAAGGAATTTGTTTTGTTAGGAAAGGTCTGTTGATGATGATTATAATTTTCTGGCAAATTTAACAGAAGCACAAGCCAGAAGATGTATCTCAGAAGTCAATGTAAATGAACAGCTTGGCAAAGAGAATAAAGTTGCCCTTAAGTTGCCTCTGCTTGTTTTAAACCTAACACATGCTACCTCTCTTCCATATATGAAAATATCTTCATACAGGGAACACATACACAAAAGCATATGAGTATGAAAAGCAAAGCATATTGACCACCTACCCTGCTTCAGTATATTTTAATAACTAGGCTCTGCCTGTACAATCCTCACCTTTGTGGTAAATCCAGAGTGCTTTTTGCTTTACTATGAAAGCCATTTAAAGATGGGAAGACTGGGCTAACCTTGGGTGTGGACGTGATTTCCAATGGCTTGAGGTGGTATCCCAGGGGAAGCTGGGTGACTGTTTATTAAACATCACCTGCATGCCTAATCTTCAAGATCTCTTTCATTCCTGAGATTCCAGGGTTTTGCATAGTTTTAGGGTCATATAAATTAGTAAGCACTCTGGATTGTGCCCATTTTTATCATCAAAATTTATCTACATTCTATATAAGATTCTAAAGCCATCACTTCACTATTTCAGAAAGAAGAGGAAAATATTTAGCTATGAATATTGCCATTATTCCATTAGCTTTTGTTCTATAAACTTGGAGATATGAAAAGGACACCCTATGAATTCAAGATATTATGAACTATAGATTCCACTCATCAACCATTGTACTATAACCACAATCTAAACTCTCTGGCTCACTTGGTGATAACTGCTGAAGATTTATGAACCTTATACTAGACTGACATGCTCTTTAAACTCCTCTCACTTGAGAGTCATAAAATTTAACACAATTTTCCTGAGTTGCTGCTGAAAGCATCAATGATAGATGTTAGTGGTTTCTACAGTAAAGGCAAACTAGGAAAATGAAACTGCCACTCCACTTGGCTATCTCGTCCTAACTCAAGGTTTTGTTTATGCAGTCAGTCTGTAACTATCTGTAGTGATCACACTGATTAAATAATTCAAATCTCAGATGTGTTTGATTGGAATATCCTGAACTACAGCCTGAAGAGATAAAGAGTATTTCAGTAGGCCCCAAATGTGGAACTCTAAATCATGTTCAAAATACACGTTTTAGGTAAGAGATTCTGATTCAATAGGTCTGTTTTTCTTAACAAGCTGATAAGAACACACTGGTTTAACTCATTTTTTGTTAATTCATTTCATTCCATGACACATCAAAAAGCGGGGTTAGAACAAAGTGCAATAAAAGTCTGTGGAGAAAAGAAGAGGGCACTTGAATTGACAGACATGAAAAAGTTAGAATGGCCATAGTGCAAATACCCCTAAAGAGACGGATAGAAAGCTCAAAGTGGGATCTCAAAGTGGTATCAAAGATCAGAATTACCCAAAGATGGTGGAACTATAAAGAGAAAATGGGATTTAACAAATGAATATGACTGCTGAATCATTAAATTGGTATCTCTTTTAGTCTCCAGTATCTTAGAGCAGCTAAAAGTAAAACCTAAAATTGTGGAATTGTAATCCATGTCAAATTCTGGAATATGTTCTACAACTGATTGGGGCACTGTGCTTTGAAATTTATTGCTTTTTTGTATATATGTTATTTTTCACAAAAAAGAAAGGGTCGATTATGATGATAAAAAATGTTTATTCCTTCTAACCTCCTATATTCTGGAGGAGCTAGAAGGGAAACTCTGAGAGAATCGTATGGAAGCCCATGAAAACTCTGGGATCTATCCTGTAGCTATTTGTTGAGGAGTGCTTTGAAGACTACTGCTTTCTTCTTTTTTTGCTTTGTATGTATGTTATATTATACAATAAAAAACTTAAAAAAAAAAAAAAGAAGACATTTAAAAAAGCCGTTCGGGTGAGATATGGGAGAAAGAAAGGGATAGCCATGCCCCATAATAAATGCTCAATAAATATTTGTTCATCAGGTAAGTGAGTGAGTGGAAGGGAAAACAGGGCTGGGTAGACTTCAGAAGGGCAAAGAATGAGTGAGAGGGAAAAACAAGAGTATTGGGCACAGTTTTGTTTAGCTTAGCCTTTAAAATCTTTTTGACAGCTGTTTTAAAGGTTCACTGAGAAGTAGATGGGAGAGGAGACCCATTTCAATGGTATTTTTATTGAGCAATGTTCTCAAAGTGGGATCAAAGATCAGAATTATCCAAAGAACTTGCTATATATACAGATTCCTAAATCAGAAACTCCAGTGCAGTAACTAGAAATCTGTACTGTGACAGATAATTCTTATGTATTTTTGTCTCAAAACAGTCACACATTTAGTATTTGAGAACCGATGGTCTGGAGTGCTCCTGCCTTCGAACAGTGTCAAAGGTCACCCTGACCCTCATAAAGAAACCCCACTAGGTAGGAGCTAGCTATCAAAAGCTCAGACTCACCTTAATTATTTTTATGGAAAAGAGTAGAAGTTAGGTTCTAAAACAGTGCTGTCCATTATAATTATAATCCAAGCCGCAAATGCAAATCACATTTAATTTTAAACGTTCTTATAGACAAATTTTAAAAAAGAAACAGGTGAAATTAATTTCAATACTATATTTTATTTAGCCCAACATTTCAAAATAATTAGTTGACATATAATCTGTAAAAAATTACCAATGAAGTTTTTATATTCATTTTTCATACTAAAGCTTTGCATCTTGTGTATTTTTTAACACTTAACAGCACTTCGCAATTTGGACTTGCCAAATTTCAAGTGCTTGACAGCTACAGGTGGTTAGTGGCACTTTATTGGTCAACACAGTAAAAATGAGCCCTAAAAAAATATTTCAGAAGGTCCTCTGTTGGATATGATATCATAACTGAAGTTCAGATTAAATAAAAAATTAGTATTTTATTTGTGTTTTAGAAAGGCCTCTTATTTTTCTTTGGTCTCTTTATAGTGGAGTTACTTAAATTTAGGCCAGACTGTTTTTTCTAACAATTCAAACTTTTCAATCCTTTGGTGACTAGTTATGCTGTTTGTAGAAGGCCAAAATGTTTAGTGTATACTTCCGAAAGAAATACTATTTGCTTCTTTTTCTGTTTTCCACCCTAATAAGATCAGCCAAATATCTTTTATTTTTCAAAAGAGTAGGCTAGGCTACCTTTCTAACAAAAAAGATAAGAAGGCCTTTTCTGAAAGCGTAGCATGTGAGGATCCCAGCTTATAATTTTTATCCCACTGGCTTTTCATAGTGATTTCTATTTGAGGTGCTTTAACTCAAGCACTGATCAAAAAGATCTTTCTTACAGAATACTGGTTAAGGAGACAGTAGATGTGTTCACAGGTACACAAATAGTGAAAACAAAAACTTTTCAAAAAAAAATAGATTTTGGCCATATACCCATTATGCTTGTGTGATTTTTAAGACCGAGACACAAAAATGCAAGAGAAATGCTCCAGTTTTCAAGTAAATTAAGGTACAGAAAAGAAAAAAGATTGCGCTGGAAGGGTCTACAGAGCTCCTTCTCAGTGCCTTTCTAATTCTCAGAGAGATTCAAGGTTTTCTGCACAGATCTACTCTCATCATAAAAACATCCTGGATTTTTTCCAAAATTTTTAGTAACTTCATTTCAGAGCAAATTTACTTTTAGTTATGACAAATTGAAACCCTTACTGTATTTTACCTGGCCACCACACTGTACTATTCACACCGTGGTCTAGGTAAATGGTGCCCCTGGGGTTGTGAAGTGTACAGCTTGCACGGCTCTATGTAGCAGCCCTGCTGCAGTTTACCTTCATGAAGAAGGAAATCAACTCACCAAGAATAGAGAAAATAGGTCACTGTAATCATGTGGACCCTTTTTTTTTGTAGTAATAAAAATGTTTAAACACTATTTTAATTTACAACTATTCTCTATATTCTTCTATTTAGGGAATTATAGTTATTTTTGATCCTTTTGATAGGTATAACACACTGGGCCTTTTAAAAATTTTAACTATTGATCTTAACACTGCATTGTTAAGATTTCTTACAGAATACTCCATAAGACCAAGAAGACAGCATGAACAGGAAATGAGTAACCTTGATTAATTATACCCTGGCGTAGTTACCTCTGCCTCTGCCGTCCAGTTGCTGTCCTTTTGAGTTGTACCAATGGATATCTTCATAGTAGCTGACTGTGAGAAGACATTCTATTGAAACACTGGTTCCCTCTTTGGCTATGATGACATCATCACCTGAGTGGGAATCTGCTGAGAGTTCAAAGCTTGGAGGAAATGAAGCATTGTAAGAACTATGATTTGTTCCTAATGGGGCCATTTGGTTGAAGGCTACATCTTCCAAAACAAAAGCAGCTGGCACAATAACACTCACCACTAAAGTGAATAAATAACAATGTGGCTTCATGGGAAAATAGGAGAAAATCTTGTTTAGTTTGGAGAACTCAAAGGCTTCTATACTATAATGTGGTCACAATGGGAAATTCATTGTTTGGTATTTCAGTTTTCTGAAAAAGTGGTAGAGCCAGATGTATTCTGAAGTCTTCAAGATTAAAAGACGTGTGAGGAGACCAACCTAAAAGAAAGCCAGATAAAAAATTTTATCAACCAAGACTCACAATGCGGTGAAACTGTACGTTCCAGAAATGTGAGAGATGTGAAATTGATGAGAATAACTGGTGCTAACATCAAGAAGTTGAATGAAAGTTTTATATATATATAGAACATCACCTAAATGCCTCACACAGAAACGGTTGAAAGTGCAATGAACTGGGAAATGGCAGATCTACATTCTGGTCCTAGCTCTGCTACTAGCTAGCTGTATGACCTTAGCAAGTAGTATTCTTTCTGAGCTTCTGTTTTCTCATCTGTTAAATGATGGACTGGAAGAGACAATCTCTAAGGACTCTTCCAGATCTGAAATGCTATGGCTTTATTTCACTCTGACAAATTCTATGCAACGGGGAGCCAATGCAGGCTAAAATATTTAGCTTAATGAGCTTTTATTGCAACCTGTACCATTACCATCTGTTGTGTTATCAATAATGTAAATCAAATGGTACATCAAAATCCTAACCATGGAGCTCAAAATTTGAGTAATTCAAGTATATAGATAAATTATGTATAAATAATGCAGCCTTTGAGATTTTTTTTAACATTAGAAAAAAATTGCACTTACTGCACATACATAAATAAAATTACTGACTCAGAGTAATTTAAAAGAAGAGCAAAATATCACAAATAAAAAGCAAAATAATATTGCAGTGTAAGAGTCTGTGAGATTATAATTATTGTCCTGGTAATGTGATTGCCCCTTTTAAATCACTGACTCTCAAAGAAAAGCTTCAACTTCTTTTTCTAAGCCTAGCTTTACTTCTTTTAAAGGCCCATAATTAATTCTGGAAATGACATTTGATAAATTATGTGTAGAACTTTGTAAATTGAAGAATGTTATGCAACATGATTCAAATCAACATGCATTTACTTAGTACTTACTATTTTCTCTGAGACAAAAACCTCAAAAGACCGTAAAGGTACCTACCCACCTGGTGAGAACTGAATCATGTTCCCTACAAGGGCCACATTCAAATCTTAATCTGAGTTCTTATGGGTGTGAGTCCATTTGTAAATAGGAGTGTGAAGATATTATTGTTTAAGTGTGGTCATCAAAATAGGATCACAAAATTTTATGAATAGGATCATCAAAAATCTTATTTAGATGAGTCAAATTGAATCAGAATAGGTTTTAATTCATATGGCTGAAATCCTTATAAGGAGAGGAAATCTAGACAAAGACACAGACTACTGAATAGGAGAAGTAGAAGACAGAAGAAGAAGCAATGTGACAGAAGCAGAGATGCATGCCAAGGAACCCCAAGGATTATGGCAAGTTAGCACCAGAACATTACAGATTCTGGGAGAAAATATGGCCTGTTAGAGATGTTGATTTTAGACTCCTAGTCTCCAGAACAGTGAGACTTCAAATTTTCATTGTTAAAGCCAATTCTCTGTGTGGCATTTGTCAGAGCAGCTCTGGGAAACTAACACACTATCTAAAGGCATTCTTCAAACTGACTCCCAACCCCCAGAGTCTCTTTTTACCATCTTCTCCTAGAAGAATAAAAGATCATACTAAGTTACAGAGTCTCCCAACCAGGCTGAATATCACAATCACCTGGAGAGCTTGTTAGAAAAATACATTCCTGGGTCCCCAGACCTACTAAATCATAACTTCAGGGTTTGTGCCTTAGAATTTCCAACTTTTATTTAAGGCCCTGGGTGATTCTGAGACAGCTGGTTCATGGACTGATGTCTACGGACCACTAATAAAATTCCTAATTTCCTCTACAACAGCCCTGCCTAATGGTGGTCTAGACTGATCCAGTAACATTCCATTCTAGATTTAGACTATTCTGGAACAGCATAATCACTGGCCTCTGATGAAAGTGGGATAGCAAAGAGGTTCAGAGTACAGAGCCTAATTTTTTTGGATTTTAATCCGGTTCTGATTCTAACCAGCCTTGCAACTTTTGTAAATTATTTAATTTCTCTGCGCTTTAGTACCCTCATTTTTAAAATGGGGAAAATAATCATACCTTCCCTCACAGGACTATTATACAGTCTGAATAAGATAGTATATGTAAAGCACAGAATCTAGGACAAGAATAATCACTGAATACATTGTTATTACTGTTGATGGCTCTTCCAGATACTGTGCTAAAATCTATACCTGGTAGTTAAACAATTATTTAAGATAAATAAAACACTTTTACTTACGACTATTAAGCACCCATTCAAAATGCTGGGGCAACACCATTATGTATTAAATTTTAAATTTTATATTTTTCTTTTTTTCATTGAAATAAATATTTCCCAATAATATCGATTAAACAGACATTGTAAACTGACCTTGGATCCCAATCATCATCATTTTTGGCGGGGGGGGCGGGGAGTGCATGGTCTGGGAATCAAACCTGGGTCACCTGCATGGAAGGTGAGCATTCTACCACTGAACCACCCGCACATCCCCTCAACCATCATATTTTACATTACTTAATGTGTCCTGAGTTTGTGCTAGAGAACTTTTTTTGGTGATCTACCCAGACTATATCTACCTTTTTTAAAGCCCTATCTTTTCTGGCCCAGGAAGAAATCAACTCATTGGCTGATCAAGCTAAACAGGATCTTTGCCCTTGAAATTTGGAATTGACATGCTTGCAGGTTAGTGCCATTTGAGGAAGAGAAACATACAGAAGGTTGAGGCAGCCAAGTTGGGTCCACATATATGGAGAAGTAGAGAGAAAGGACAATGGGGATGGAAGAAGAAAGAGAGTGAAAGGTGAGAGGGAAGAATGGGGGGGAAGAAAAAGAGACTCACAAATATTGCTCTGACTCCCAAAAACATGCTATTTCCTGGCTCCTATATAACTTTTTTTTTTAAAGAAATAAACTTCTTTATTCAATTTTACTCAAAAGTAAAACCACAAATATGAAGATAGAACAAATATGTACGGACAAGAACATGTACGGGGAAATGGTTAGGTAGGAGAAAAAATATTAGAAATACGAAAACATAAAAGTGACTAAATTGTGGCTGTGGCTATTTCCACAGGGCAAACTGCATCATGGATTTCCAACTTCTCTATTTACACATTGGGGTGTGGCAAACAAATGGCCTACCTGGCTAAAATCTGTGGTTCCTATTCTGTACAGAGCCAACCATTTGTCTTTACTAGAAGAAGTTTAGAGAAATCCACAAGACAGGGACTCTAAAAACTGAACACCTCTAAACACCCTTAGGCCATAGGTGGTACATGGGTAGTCTGGTAAACCAATTTTATTCCAGGAGAGCAACAGGTCCCATAATATCCTTCTATGTCCAGTCAATTAAGGCAGGCTCAGTTTGGGCACTTCTCACTTACAACACGGGCATTCCACTCATTCTGGCCTAATGACTTAAAAACAGCTCAGCTAAATCAGGGCCCATCGTGTACAAGATGACATACTGGTGCTACGACGATGGTCAAATGAACCAGGGCCTGTCTCAGGTGTTCAGGAACTTACAAACTAGCCTGGAAGGCAAGAGCAGAGACATCTAAATACATAAGACAGAGAGAAGTGCTGAAGAGAAGTATAATAGTGCTGTGAAGGCAAAAGAGAAAGGAGGAATTTATGAATTTTAGGAACACAATTCATTTTTTTTTTTTTTTAATTTGCATATGGGCAGGAGGCACCAGGGATCGAACTCCAGACCTCCAGCATGGCAGGTCGGAGCTCTGCCTGCTGAGCCACGGCAGCCGCCCCACAATTCATTTTTAATTTTGAGACTTCCTATAATAATTTCATGCCTGCTATTCTCAATGCAGCAACTGACATTTGAAGCAAAAGAATGAAGAGTTCAAAAAGGAAAATCAAAGTGCTGCCTTCCTGTAAACAGCTAAAAAGGGATTTGCTATGCCGCAGATGAAGTTACTCAGTTGAATTTTATATTGCCTTTCTGCCACATTAAAAAAAATAACAGTTAAGTGCAATACTCCAGTTTAATTCAACTCTGTTTTCATCTTTCAGGGATTTTTTTTCATCTTCTAGGGGTAGAATAATGTAAGCGCTGCTGGGATCATGAATACTCAAAAATGTAGATGATTTTACCCAAGAGAACTATTCTGATTCTTGACTAAATTATTAAAACAAAAAGAAAAAAAAAAAGAGTCTACAGCTCTCATCTCTAACAGATTGTCTTGTTGCTGTTCCTGCCAACTTCTGAGAAAAAAAATATTTCTATTCTGTTCCATTTCTCAACAGAAGTAAATAAGGAAGTAATGTGGCTGATTTCCGTTCTGGTGGCTCAATATTAAGCTGGCTGAGGAAACTGCTGTTTGCAGAAATACTTCTGGAATAACTCAAAGGGAGGGAAAGCACTGATGCCCAGATGGTATTGTTTTTTGCTCTAATTACAGTGGGATATTAATTGCTTCATCCTCCAAATGAAATGTGTTCACTGCTGTATTTACAGCTTAGCCACTCATCTCTGCCTGCAGTACTACATTTGGAAAATAGAGGAGTTCCCATATGCCTGGCATACAAATAGTCAAACTGGTGCTCTGAACTGGCAAGGGGGAGAAAAAGTAAATTAAAAGCAGATTGTTAGCGTTCCCCTATCCTTTGCAAAGACCAAACATAAAGCTGTTCTGCTTATTCTCAAACATTATTATAGGGATCTGTAAATTAAAAAAAGGTTAGCAATATTCAGACAGAAATCACTGTTTTGAGGACCTTTTAAAAAAAAGTTTCTAATTAAAATGGCCCTCATGCTCCCTAGAGCATCTTGGAGCCATCATGTACCTCATAACCTGGTAAGTGGTATTAAGGTAGTCTCAGTTCTAACCTCAACATATTTCGGCACACTGAAACCACCCTTTCTCTATTTTATCTTTATAAACCCAGGATCATTTCAGGTATATTTGTGGATTTTTATCCTCATTGTTAGAAGGATTTGCTGAATAGTGACTCGATGTGAATGACAGAGATTGATGCAACAGGCTTAGATTTATAAGCTCACCACCTAAGTTTATTTCTCTTAGGTTTGAAACATCCCCTAGTATCTCAAATTCAGTATGGCTTAAATATAATTTCTCACTTTTGCCTTCAGATCTACTTGTCCATACACATAGCTCGGAGGATAGCAACAACAGTTTTGCCAGATCGAAATTACTGAATCATGGTTTGGTGGTTAAAAGCACAGACTCTTGAGTCAGAGTGCCGGACTGTACCCTTGGTGCGGCTATATTTCACTTGACCTTAATTTTCATATCTGTGAATAGGATTATTTTACAGTAACCACTTCACAGGGTGTTTGTGAGGATTAAATGAGCTAATGTGGGTAAATAATAAATTTTATTGTTGTTATTCTACCTCCTAGATGTTTTTTATGATGTCCTACTGTTCCTGCCCAAGGTCACAGACCTTTTACCTTACTTGGGTATCATACTATTTCTTTTATTTGTAAATGGGTTTCCTTAACTCCACTTTCACACCTCTGACACTATCCTCAAAATTGGTCCTAAACACAAATCCAAGCAAGTCACAATGCTAAAATCTCTCAGTGATTTCCCACCAACCATGAGATAAGATGCAAATTCCAGCTTGGTATCCAAAATGCCCTGGGAATAGGCTCAGAAGGCAACTGAAGTAATCAGACAGGGCCCAACAATACCTGCATGCTCAATAATTGCTTGCTAAAAGAATGAATGGATTACAGAGTCAAGTTTGGTCTTTAGTGACATCTCTGTCACTATTTGGCTAGGACTTGCTCTTGGTAGTCTTAGTTTCCTCATCTGCATGCTGATTATCCTTGTTAGTTCTTTCTTTGCTTAAGCCCTATAATTCATCTGTCTCCCTCCCATAGGTTCACAACTCCAACTGTACTTGTTTTACTTTCTATCCCTCCAAATAACTTTTCACCGTGAAATTCTGGTTCTAGTTCCTCCTGCTTGTAACTTCCTGTCTTTCCCCACCAACATGTTCCTGTAGAAGTTCTACCCTCTCTACAGTATCCAATCCTAATTTCACCTTATTCAAGAAGCCTTGTCACCTATATTTTCACCTCTACCCTCTTAATTTCGGTTGAGTTTAACTCTGGCAACTCTCTAGCATATTGAGAATACTCTATTGTAAGACATCACAGTTTTCCTCTTCTATCAGTCATCTACCTATTCAAAAGATGTGAGCTAATGGATGATAGTCTAAAAACCTTCTCAGTCCTTGGCATTGGGCTACTGCTTATAGCAAGTACTGTGCTCAACATTTTGAATTCAGACACTCATAAACTAGGTAGTCAGAAACGTGTCCGCTGCAAACTTTTTTCTTCTTGCTAATTTAAACTTTGCAGAGTTTTAGGCTCTGCAACTGTTAATGAGAGATCTGAAGATAAGGAAACAGATTTCTTCTTAACTTTAGTGGAGAATTTGATCTATAATCAGTTTCTCAAACTCAGATTTTGAGGTCACCTGTATCAAATTAACCAGTGGTTAAAGAAGCAGATATTTTGGTCTCACGCTGACTCACTGATCTCTAAGGGTAAAGCCTTGGCATCTGCATTTTTCATTTTTTAACATTCATATATTTTGAATTACTTACAAAATCAAGTCCATATTTCTTTTGACTGTCATGAAAATTTTGTATTAAGAAATTCTCAAAGTATGGTGCAGGGACCTCTGAGGGGGGTCCTTTTTTCAAAACTGTTTTCATAACACTAGGACATTATTTACCCTTTTCACTCTCATTCTCCCATGAAATGGTGCAAATTTCCAGATAAGTCACATGATAAGCAACATTGCAAGAGAATGACTGTAGAAGCAGAACTGAGAACCTAGCTATTAAGTGAGACATTAAGGAGATTTGTAAAAAATGTAAAACAATGCCATTCTTCTCAATCACTTTTGTTTTGGAAAATGTTCTTCATAAAAATGTTATATTTTCATATAATAAGTCTATTATTTTTAAATAAATAATTGATTTTTGAAAATCTGTTGATTTCTAAAAATCTGTTGATTTCTAAAATGGTAAATATGATAATAAAAAAACCTCTGAGGTTCTCGCTAAGTTTTAAAAATGTAAAAGGCTACTAAGACCAATATGTTTGAGAACTGCTGCTACAATTATTATCAGCAGCATTTTAAAGATGAAAAGATTAAGGCACAGTTGTTTACCAAGATTCCATTCTTAATCCTCAAATTCGATACACCTTCCAGAGGTAATTATCCACTTTATAGTTATCCGGTTTATTTTTGTTTTCTGGAGTAAGCATTTTTAACAAAGTCCTAGGTAATACTGATGCATCTAAATCTAAAGAACTACCATCAAAAGCAAGGGAAAATTGCTGAGGGGTAATTTTTAAGGAAGTGGTAATTGTATCTATATACAAAGATGATATTTTTGAAGGCACTATATGGAGTTGAAGCCCTGAGTTCTTTCTAAAAAATTTTTTTTATTAATTTTTTAAAAATATAACAAACACATTCTTAACATATGATCATTCCGTTCTACATATATAATCAGTAATTGACAATATCATCACATAGTTGTCTATTCATCATCATGACCATTTCTTAGAACATTCGAAGCCCTGAGTTCTTAAAAACCTCTTCCCCTCTCTGGGATTCAGTTTTTCACTTTTGTACAATGAAGCTGTCTCTAATGCCCTGTAGCTTTCTCAATGTGGGTTTTATGCATTCTTTTTGATCAAGGACAACTGAACAGATGCACCTTTTTGATGAGAAGTCAGGGGTAATCTTAGTCATGTATCAGAGCCTGTTACTCTACAAGAACGTCAGTCGCCAGGAACAGGGCCCTTGGTCTGCTCCTGCAGCGTTGTCCCCAGCGCTCAGTGCAGTGCCCAGGAGGTAGTTGGCGCTCAGCAAATGCGGCCCAGGCATTCAAAAGGAGAGCGGACATACGAACCTCCTTCACCTCGGACCCCAACCCAGGAACTCAGACCTACTCCTCGGGCGTTCTGAGCGCCCAAACCCCAGCGGGCCGATCTAACCCACACTCACCCGGCGACAAGATCCTTCCGCTGGGGGCGACTGCTCGACCAGGAAGTGCTCTCGAGCGGGCGAGACCGCCTTCGCGCCGAAGAAGTACTTCCGGGGCAGCAGGAGCGGCGCAGCGGTGGCGGCGGCGGTGAGGGCAGCTGCTTCTTAGGTGCGGGGTGTAGAGGGGCGCTGGGGTCCTCCGGCAGGGTCCGGTTCTCGCTGGGATCGCCGAGGAGGGAGGGCGGGAAGAGCGGCCCGTGGGCGGGACACTCCTCAGGTTGGCCGCCTAGGCTGTGAAAGTGCTTTGGTTGTGGGAGTGCTGTTTTTGTGAGAAATTCTCGTCATCAGGGCCAGAAAAATGAGTTACGAGAGTATGTTTACACTTGGTCTCTCGTTTTAGATCTTTCTTGTATGTGGGAAGACGTGAGGGTGCATGTTATTCGCCCAGAGTCAGAGACGATAGTAAAGATAATGGTAATACAAACAGCTACCACCGTAAATACTAATAGTAGCAATTACCTGTGAGCCGTTGTGAGCCAGTTACTGTTCCAAGCCCCTCACGTACGTATCACGCCCTTATATCTTGATAGGAACTCTGACAATTAGGTATAAATATTTAGATGTAAATATCCCCATTTTACAGTTGAGGAAACCAAGACGCAGATAGGTAGACTAACTGGCTCTAGGATTAGAAGAAAAGCCTGACTCCAGAGCCAAGTGTTCTTAGCCACTAAGCTACACTGCCTTCTATTTTGGTAACCGAGGGGCTGGAAGTTCCCAAAGAAAATGAAGGGAAAATATAACAACTGTAAGTGCATGCATTTTTACTTAAAAAAAAAAAAAAAAAAGAAAAGACCCAGCTACGGATTTTTACATTTTTTAATGTTACAGATATTGGAGTCTTTTTCCTCCAGTTAGGAAAATAGCAAAAGCTTGTTACAGAAGACCTGGAAAACTTAGGAAAACATTAAATATTGACAACTACATGTACCTGGGTACTATGGGTAGTTTACCTGGATTGTCTCTCTCTATGTGTTCTGGGAATGTATAATGAATGTTTATCATATACCTATATGGTCTAGGCACCTTGGTGGTGTCCAAATCTACCTTTCTAGCCTTGTACCTCCCCATTAGTCTTCTGCCTGCCATATTAACTACACTAGGTATCTGTCCATATCCCATATTGTCACACCTCAGGCGTTTGAGTTTTTTGACCTGTTGCTTCCACAGCCTTGAATTCTTTCACTGACGTCTTCATCTGTCAAAATCCTGCACACTCTTTAAGACAGGTGTGGCAATTTCAGATGCCTACAGGGGCTAGTCAGGTAACATAAATGGGTGAAGTGAATTTGAGGGGGTGTCTGGGTATCAGGAGAGCACTGCCCTCTCTATAGGTCACAGTAGCTCTTTGGTCCCAGCTAATTATTACTAAATCAAATGCAGGCCCGATGTTGCCGGATTTTTCTGTTTTACAAGGGAAGTTGGAAATGTGTTTTATAGGAAATCTGGTTTTTAAATGTTAGCAACTAATTTTTTTTCAGGGATTACTTTTATTTTAAATGATTTTATATAACAATTTTTGGAAGCAATATGCAAAATTACCAAAAATTATATTTATATTCCTAAAAATAGTTACTCTTGAGGTTGAAAAAACTGTCACTTTCCTAAATGCATATTACACAACAGATTAATGGAGGCATCTTTTTTATATTCAGCCTGAATTGTCCATTAACATTCTTGCTCTCCAGAAATATCTGTGCAGTGACTTTTTATGACTAACAACATGTGAGACTTATGTTAAAGGCCAGTGAGCATTTGAAATTACATTTTCTTAGCGTTTTCACAATAATAAACAACTTACAGGCCTAGGTTTGGATGGAATCAGCCAATTAGAGTGCTAACTTAATTAATTGGACTATGAAATATTAGCTGAATACTTAAGATGATGTGTGGTGATTGTGACTCAGGATTTAAACAAAACCAATTCTTTTTTTTGTTATAAATAACAAACAAGCATACAAACGTTCTTGACATGGTTACAATCAATGGCTCACAGTATCATCACATAGTTGTATATTCATCACCATGATCATTTCTTAGAACATTTGCATCAATTCAGAAAAAGAAAGAAAAAAGAAAAAAACTCATATATACCATACCCATTACCCCTCCCTCTCATTGATTGCTAGTATTTCCATCTACCCAATATATTTTAGCCTTTGTTTCCCCTATTTTTTTCTATACCCCTTATCATTCCCTTTCATTGAGCACTAACATTTCAATCTACTAAGTTTATTTTAACATTTATTCCCCCTATTATTTATTTTTAATCCATATGTTCTACTCATCTGTTGACAAGGTAGATAAAAGGAGCATCAGACACAAGGTTTTCACAATCACACAGTCATTGTGAAAGCTAGATCATTATTCAATCATCTTCAAGAAACCTGGCTACTGGAACACAGCTCTACATTTTCAGGCACTTCCCTCCAGCCTCTCCAATATACCTTAACTAAAAAGGTGATTTCTATATAATATGTAAGCATAACCTCCAGGATAGCTTCTCAACTCTGAAATCTCTCAGCTACTGATGCTTCATTTTGTCTCATTTCTCTCTTCCCCCTTTTGGTCTAGAAGGTTTTCTCATTTCCTTGATGCTGAGACCCAGCTCATTCTAGGATTTCTGTCCCACGTTGCCATGAAGGTTTACACCCTTGGGAGTCATGCCCCACGTAGAGAGGGGGAGGGCAGTGAGGTTGCTTGTTGTGCTGGCTGAGAGAGAGGCTATATCTGAACAATGAAAGAGCTCTCTGGGGGTGACTCTTAGGCCTAATGTTAAAGTAGGCTTAGCCTCTCCTTTCCTGGGATAAGTCTTACAGGGACAAACCCCAAGCTTGAGGGCTTGGCCTATTGATTTAGTTGTCTCCACTGCCTGTGAGAATATCAAGAATTTTCCAAATGGGGAAATTGAATTTTTCCCCCTTTCTCTCCATTGCCCCAAGGGGACCCTGCAAATACCTCTTTATTTACTGTTCAAACCGCTTTGAGATTTATTGGGGCACCACACTAACCTGGACAAACCAATGAAATGTCATGTCCTACTCAAGGTTCCATGTACTTATCGTGTTCAGTTTCACTGTCCATATAAGTTAAATTAGGAAATGTACTAGTCAAAATATAAATTTTGTACCAAATAAGTATTTCTTGCTTTAGTCTGACAGAGAAGTTGAAGTTTTAAAATATGAATGACCATCTATTTTCAACATCCTGCAATATTGACATCCCTTTGTTCTTACGCAAAAACACTTTTTAATTTGTACATTTAATCACTCTCATTGTACACCCTAGGCATTCCTGGATTATACCATCTTAGTCTTTATCGTCTATCTTTCCTGCTGGTTTTGTAAGTGCCCCCAGCCCTTCTCCCTCTATTATTCTCATATTCAGCTTCATTCAGTGTACTTAAATTATTGTGCTACAATCAGGTAATGTTGTGCTATTCATTTCTGAATTTTTACAATCAGTTCTGTTGCAGTCTGTATCCCTTCAGCTCCAATTATCCAATCTCTGCCCTATTTCTATCTCCTGATGACCTGTGTTCTTAACTGAAACTCTCCAAGTTCACTCATTAATGTTCATATCAGTGAGACCATACAGTATTTGTCCTTTTGTTTCTGGCTAATTTCACCATAACCTCTTCAAGGTTCATCCACGCAAAACCAATTCTTATACATAAAATAATACTCTGTTTCCTGTTTGGCTTTTTTTTTCTTGAAAGGATAAATTCTAGCCATAAGGAAATCCTGTGTAAGTAAGTATGACACATGGGGAATGTCTTCAGACTTTATCAAGTCAATTCAGCAAAATAAATGATCTGGACTTCTGGATTTTAAATGGTAGCAACTTAGTTTTTAAAATATGAAACCTTGTACTGTGCAGGCCAACTGAAGACATTTGTGAGCTAGATTTGGCATTCACATTCCCAGTTTGTGACCACAGCTCTAAGCTTATTTCAGATGTTTTGTCCATGACTCTTTATATATATTTATTATAAAAAACAAACAGACATACAAATATTCTTGATATACAATCATTCTTGACATACAAACATTCTTGACATGGTTACAATCAATGGCTTACAATATCATCATATAGTTGTGTGTTCATCACCACGATCCCTTGAACATTTGCATCTCTTCAGCAAAAGAAAAAAAAGAAAAAACTCATACATGCCATACACCTTACCAATCCCTTTCATTGACCACTAGTATTTCAATCTACTTAATTTATCTTAATCTTTGTTCTCCCTGTTGTTTGTTTTTTTTACTCACCTTTCCATCCCATAGATAAAAGGAACATCAGACACAAGGTTTTCACAATCACACAGTCACATTGTGAAAGCTGTATCATTATATAATCATCTTCATGAAACATGGCCATGACTCTTATTCCCTGATTCTAATCATCTCTTTCCTCTCTGTTCTTTCAGCATTTTGCATGTACCTCAATTGTAGTTCTTCAAGTCTGCCTTAGTCATTAACATCTTTCTTTTTCATCACATCAGAAACATTTTGATGGTGTAGATCGGATCTAATTCATGTTTATATCTGTACAGTGCCTTGAACATAGTACGTATCAGCATATACAGAGCTGAAAGTATGTGTTTATACATACTTAAAGCCTCTCTGTGTGTATGTGTATGTATAAGACTCATTTATTTCTCTGCTGGTGATATTTGAGTTATCCTGGGAACCAGTAGCTGCTCTTTGTAAAAACACCAATAGCATCTTGGCTTTGAAGTACTAAAGAGCTGAATTATACTTCCAAAGTATTGAATTGGTTATCATTGCTTTTCAAAAAGTAGTGTGATATAAATACTATATGATGGCTTAAATTTCCTAATCTCTCTGAAAAATTGAAGTAGGAATGATTAATGATTAATAAAATGTTTAAGTACAGTCAATAAAAGGAAACACTAAAAAATTGGACCTCATCGCAACTAAAAATTTCTGCTGTGAGATCCTTTGAAAAGTATGAAAAGACAAACTATAGACTGGGAGAAAGTATTTGCAAATCACGTATCTGACAAAGGATTCTATATATCTAGAATATATAAAAGAGCTCTTTTCAAAACTCACAGTAAAAAAACAAGCGATCCAGTTAGGAAATGGGCAAAAGATACCGATAGATAGCTCACTGAAGAGGATATACAGATGGCAAAGAAGCACATGAAAAATGTTCAACATCAGTAGCCATTAGGGAAATGCAACTTAAAACCTTACGGAGATAACACCACATGCCTATCAGAATATCTCAGAAAATAGTGTGAAAACCAATGCTGGTGAGAATGCAGAGAAACTTGATTACTCATATATTGCTAGTGGGAATGTAAAAGAGTATAGCCATTCTGGAAGAAAGTATGGCAGTTTCTTACAAAATAAACATGCAGTTATCATATGACCCATCTATCCCAGATAAATGAAAGCTTATGTTCACACAAAAACTTTTTTTGTAGCCACTTTATGTGTAACAGACCCAAACTGGAAACAGCTCAGATATCCTTCGACAGGTAAATAGTTAAACAAACTGGTACACCCATACCATGTAGCATGAGCGTCCTTGGTTGAACTGTTCTATATCTGAACTGATGATGCACAGTGAATTTATACATGTGATAAAATTGCATAGAGGTATACACACACAAATGAGTGCATGTAAACCTGGAAATCTGAATCAGATTGGTGTGATGTATCAATATCAGTTTCTTGGTGAGATACTATACAATAGTTACGAAAGTTGTTTCCATTAGAGGAAACTGGGTGAAGGATATATGGGATCTTTCTATATTATTTCTTATGCCTGTATGTGAATTTATAATAGTCTCAAACTAAAAAGTTAAAAAAAAATAATTTATACCTAAAAAGCCTATATAAATATAGGGCTTTTACTTTGCTAGGCATTGTTCTAATCATGTCAGATAAAGATGATACCAATACTCCAGTGATGACTGAAGCAAACCCCATCTTTCAAGATGGGAACTGTGAGTCAGCCAAGAATTCTGAGACTGTTGATCAAAGCATCAATCCAGAGAGTAAATCAGACTGTCTTGCATCCACTCGGAAGAGACCAGAGGCCAAACCTCCCATTGATCTGAAGACTTCAGAAGTTCCCCCTGTTCAGGTACCATGGGCTGCTGTCAGAGTATTGTATCTATTAAAATATTGGGGTTAGGAGAATTTGAAATCAGTATCAATTAGTATTGCTCCTATTTTTTTTCCCTTTGCAAACATTAAAGCCAATTTTATCAATTCTATAAATGCCCTTATAATTAGTTTCTCTGGCTATGTGATGCTTACATGTTGGTGATATACATCTATAAGTCAAACAATACATTTCTTTAGACAAATATGTATTTGTTCACCTATATGTTTGACTAATAATTAGATACCTTGTCTATACACTCTGATTTGTCACTAATTTTTCCATTTTCCTTTTGCCTTTTTTTCCCCCTGCCTTCTGAGAACAATTAGGAGACTGTTTCCAAAGATGTACCTCAGACTGGATGGGGCTATTGGGGCAGCTGGGGCAAATCTTTACTCTCTTCAGCCTCAGCTACAGTAGCCACAGTAGGTAAGGTGATCAGTCATTTTATTAGTATTTATGTGCATTTTGCTACAGATATGTATTTAAATGATTTTATTAAAAATTCCTCTTCCTTCCATGTTTCCTCAAAGTCTTTTTAGTTTAATTATGCTTTATTGATGGTGAGCTGAGTAATACTGCCACTAGAGTTTGCTGCATTTCCTCATTACAAGTTGAGGTCTAGGAATTGTTAATATACTACTAGATACTTTATGTGATGACATAAAATATGAGTTAATTTTATTTTCTTTTATTTTGTGAGGGGAGAGCTTATAGCCTAAGGATTAGTTATATATGGTTAAAATAACTCATCTTGGGATTGTAATGATTTAATAAATGTTCAGATTTGAGTTTTGATTGGTTTCTTCAGTTTGGTAACTAGTAGCAAATAATATTTGAATAGAAAATGCTATTGATTTTCTCATTAGGACAAGGTATTTCAAATGTCATTGAGAAGGCAGAGACTTCCCTTGGCATCCCTAATCCCAGTGAAATTTCAAGTCAAGTCCAATATGCAACAGGTAAGTGAAATGGAAACATTAAGACCTAGAAATATGGATTAAAATAGGATATTTGAACTCATTTTTCAGTAGATATTTATTGAACATCTATTATATTCAGTACCCTCAGCCTTTATGACTTCAGTCTCTCTCTCTCCAACTCTGTGAGACTGTCATGCTCTGTATGGGTTTCCTCTCCTTGTGCCATGGTTTGGAAGGTCTATCCAGACAGAAAGCCAGGGCACTTGGAGCATTCACCTCCTTTGTTTCACTTCTGTCATAGATTATAGTCCTGAATTGCCTTTTATCCAGTTTCTGAAGACAGTTGTCTTATGTTTTGCCCAGTTTTCTAGTGGCTATGGCAGGTGAACAAGTCCATTACCAGATAGTCCACCATAGCTAGAAGTAGACGTCTTCCCTATAACAGATTATCTGTTGATCTCCTGAGAGTCCAAAGTTAAAATCATTTTTTTAAAGAAACAACTTTGTAATGTAAATCTGTTTGAGTCCTACTAATATACATAATTTTCTAGGATAAAATTTAAAAGGTAGGATTTTTTAAAAAATCAGGTTTATTATTAAACAATATAGTTTACCCTTTTTAGGTATAGTTTTATATGTTTTGATTAATGTATAGAGTTCTGTTTATACTGCATCATCAATAGCATATTGTGATTAGGCTGATGTAGAATATTTTTTATATCTGCATAGATAGTCAAAATATGGAATATTTTCATTACCCCCAAAAGGTTCCCCTGTAACCCTTTTTAGTCAGTCCCTTCTGCCTACTCCCAGTTCTTGCCACCACTGATTTGTTTTCTGTCTCATTTGGTTTGTCTTTTCTAGACGGTCATGTAAATGGGATATGTAGTATGTAGCCCTTTGAACCTTGATTCTTTCACTTAGAATGATGTTTTTGAGATTCATCCACGTTGTGTGTGTATATATATATATATACAGTTTGTTTAAAAGACTGGATTTTAGCCTTTAATCCTACATAGCTTAATGTAATGCCTGGATACATCCTAGAATATATTAAACAGATAATCAAAAAGTATTGGCAGAGTCCTTTGAGGGAATAAGAGAAAAAAGGCTTTACTGTCAGGGCATCCCCTGATATTGTGTCAAACATTAGGGACAGTTCAATCAGTAGGCCAAGCCCTTGATCTTGAGGCTTACTCTTGTGAAGCTTATGTAGATAGTGGAAAAGCTTAGCCTACCTATAGATATGCTTAAGAGTTAACTTCTGGAGGACATCTTTTGTTGCTTAGATGTGATCTCACTCTCTCTAAGCCCAACTCTGTAAGTGATATCATTGCCTTCCCCACTACGGGACATGACATCCAGGAGTGAAAGTCTCCCTGGTGGCATAGGAGATAACTCTCAGGGATGAGTCTGGCTCTGGTTCTGTGGGATCAACAATTCCATCCTGACCAAAAGGGGGAAAAGAAGTGTAACTTATAAAGTGTCAGTGGCTGAGAGAGTTCAAATAAAGTTGAGAGGCTACACTGGAGGTCACTTTTACACAAGCTTCAGTTAGACATTGCTACGTATCATAACTTGCCAAACCCCAACCAAAACCATTTCAGTCAATCTTAAAGAACACCTAGGGCAATATATAAGATTCTACTATGGTTCCATGCACTAAGGTAGCTTTCCAGAAACCTACAACCTGCAGACAGGTCCCTGGACCATATACGTCCTGAAACCTAGAGGGCCGAGCCTCTCCAGAACATCAGCTAGTTTCATCTCCCTATCCCATATTATTGACAGCCCCTTCCAACATGCAAAGTTAGAATGGCCATAGCCCGAATACCCCTAAAGAGTAAGACAGAAAGATCAAAGGTGATGGTGGAGTTAAACAGAGAAGGTAGGGTTTAACAAATAAATATGATTGCTGAATCACTAAATTGATATTTCTTTTTGTCTCCAGTATCTTAGAGCAGCGAGAAGTAAAAACCTAAAATTGTGAAATTGTAACCCATACCAAACTCTGAAATCTGTTCTATAGCTAATTGTTGTGCTGTGCTTTGAAATGTATTGCTTTTTTGTATATATGTTATTTTTCACAAAAAAAGAGTCTGTTGTGATGATTTAAAAATATTTATTCCTTCTAGCCTCCTATATTTTAGAGCTGCTAGAAGGAAAAATCTGAGAGGATGGTATCGTAGCCCAAGACAGACTCTGGGATCTGTCCTATAACTACTTGTTGAAGAGTGCTTTGAAAACTATTGCTTTTTTCTTTCCTTGCTTTGTATATATGTGGTAATATGTAATAAAAAGAGTTAAAAAAAAAAAGAGTGGATTTCATTTTTTGAAATCAAGTGAAAATGAAAAACTGAAAAATAGCTGCCTACCTTTACTTTGATTAAAAAATAGCAAGTGTTTTAAAATAATGAAACAAAAGAGTCTAAGGCCTTATGTGTGGGAAAGATGGTCTAATTTTTAAAAACTCACATAGATGGTAATAAAGCAAAATTATTAATGCTTCTTCCTTTTATGTTTATACATCTCCTCCCTCCTGTAGGAGACTCAAATGCCAAAGAGAATGAAAACTCCACAGTGGCTGGGCCATTTGGTGTATTCTCAACCATTTCTACTGCAGTTCAGAGCACAGTGAGTAAACGTTTGCGATGGCTTGCTTTTCCTACCATTATTACAATCGATCTGTGTGAAAAGCCATGGGGATCAATGTTCTTTTTTTTTTTTAATTATTTTTATTGAGATATCTTCTTGCACCATACAGTCCATCCAAGTATACAATGAATGACTCACAATGTCATCACTTAGTCGTGTATTCATCACCATGACCATTTTAAGAACATTTGCATCACTCCAGAAAAAGAAAGAGAAAAAAAAAGAAAAACCTTATATATCCCATACCCCTTTCCTCTCCCTCTCATTGACCACTAGTATTGCTATCTATCCAAATTTCTTTGACTGGGCCATGTCTTTTTTTTTTTTATGCTTACACTTTTTCCAATTTTTAGAAGTAAGATTAAAAAAGCTTAGATACCATCTTTTAATAGATGAAAATCCATCATAGTATAGTAGTTATGTAAATCATCTAATAGCTTATACAGCAGCAGAATGTATAATGTAGGACTGGGCCATATCCTATGACCCAGTATGACTTTAACAAGTTTTCTGTTGTCTAGGCACTTGATTAATTAGTTTATTCTGGGGATCGTTTTTACTCTTTTACCTAGGGTTTTCTTGTTGGTTGGCTTTGTTCTCTATCTGTTCTTTGGCAGTCAGTTCAGCTTATTCTAGATCTCTGGCATAGCTTCTGTTTAACTGATCAGAATTTTTCAGCTCGTGTTTTTGTGGTTCTAGCCCTGCCTATGTGGAATCTTTTTTAAGGAGGGTCTCTTCAGATATGATCAACCCCAGTCAGATTTTCCCAGACCAGACAGGCCCATGTCTCAGGAGGAGGGTGTAATCACTATCAAGTTGCACTGAGGGTGAGACCTAGCAGGTTGTCAGACTTTCCTATGAAGCCTCTAGATTGTGTTTTTCTTATCCTGCTAAGGAGGTGGTGCTTGTCAGCCTGTAGTTTCCCACCAGTGTAATGTTATGCAGTGCCTTTAATTCTCAGCAGCCTCTGTCTGCCTGAGTCGTGGTTGAGACAGAGGCTAAAGTAGAAGAGGGTTTTAGGTTTCTTCTGTTTTCCAGACCCTGGGGCCTGAATTCCCTGAAGGAGGGCTACCACTTGAGCTGGGCTCCACTCCTCTTCTCTTGGGGAAGCTAGCCTTTTAGGGAATTCTCTTCCCCATTTGATTGATTAATTTGTCTCTCAGACCTATCTTAATTCAGCCCTTGCCTGGGTCCCTGCCTGGGGCTTTCTCTAGTGAGCTACTTGGAATAGTTTAAAATAAAATAAATCCCTTTTCAGAGTCAGTCCCTCGCCCCCATGTTTCCAGTACTCTGAGCTTGGCCGACTTCAGAATTCTCTGTCTTAATCTGTTTTATTCTCTTTCAGTTTATTATTTTTTTCTGCCTCCTCTCTGCCTGGGTTGAAATCACAATTGGACCTTGGCTGAGGTACCTTCCCTTGATGCCAGTAGAGACTACTTAAAGATGAGCCCTTTAGGAGATTATCCCTTTCACCTGACCGGTTAATTTGTCTCTCAGACATGCCTTAATTCTGCCTTTGCCTGTGGCAGTGCTGAAGCCTGAGAATGCATGCAGTTCTAGCTAATGGGCTGTTTAGAAGTTTAAAAAAAAAAAAAAAAAAGAGAAAAGAAAAAAAAGCCTTTGCAGAGCTGGACCCCAGCCCCCAAGGTTTGCTAGTTAAGAGCCCCTGTTGGTACATGGCTCTATGTGTTCTCAGGCTCTATGTGCCCTCTTTTCTTGGGACCCAGCCCTTTTCCAGTATTTTGTGCTGTACAACTCAAAAAAGCCGCCCTGCCCCCCCCCCTCCCCCCTGCTCTGCCCCGTCTTTGCTGGGGTAAAAATTTTGGGTTCCTTTAGTGCTTACTCCAGGTTTATTTGCACTCAGGATCTGTTTTCAGCAGCCACATTTGTTAATTAACTCTGCAGTTGGAGCTTGGTGCTACCTTTCTTGCTCCTACTAGGCGCTGTTTCTTTTTCCCTTGGGGAACCAGCCTGCTGGGCAGTGGAGGAGGAGCAATCGTCTCTGTGGCTTGGGAGACTTACAGTTTTGGGTGGGATCTCAGACATTCCACCTGTTCTGGACTGGTGTACAATGTGTATTCGGTGATTGATGTCATCCCTTCAGTTGTTCCATACAGTCCCTGGCTATTTGCTAGCTATGCTGGAGGACAAACTAAATTCCACACCTCACTTTGCCATCATCTTGCCCCACCCTGTTCATCATACATATTGATAGTTTTCCAAAGTAGTTGTGTATTATATAGTTTGTTCCTTTTCTTTTTTTGTATTGCATTGTGTGCATATGCCACATTTTATTCATTCCACAGTTGATGAGGGGTAGTTTCTAGTTTTTAGCTATCACACATATTACTGGCCTGAAAAATTGTACAGGTCTTTTAATGAACCTATGCACATATTTCTGTTGGGTATGTGGAATTTGGGCCATAGGATGTGAATATCTTCAGCTATAGAAGATATTGACAGTTTTCCAAAGTAATTGTACCTCTTTACATTCCCACAAGCAGTATGTGCATGTTTTAGTTGTTCCATGTTCTTGTCAACTCTTGGTATTGTTAGCCACTTCTTGTGTATAATCAAAACATGCAGAAGTATTTTCTCAATATTGTAATGAGGTTGCATGTGTTTTCTAGGGAAAGAGCGTCATCAGTGGGGGTTTGGATGCCTTAGAATTCATTGGAAAAAAGACAATGGATGTAATAGCAGAAGGGGATCCTGGATTTAAAAAAACCAAGGGTCTGATGAACCGGAATTCTACTCTGTCTCAGGTAATGTTTGCTTTTGCCTGTCTACTTCCTGCTTCTTTTTTGAAATGTAATTTTGCCTGTGGTGACTTGAGATCTTGTTAGTGTTTCCTTCTGAAAAATTTTCATTGATTTTATTAAGGCTTTTATTTTATTTTATTTACAGGAAGAGCACTACTGCTTAGAAAAATGCCCAGCCCCATTTTCTTTTTCTCTTTTTCTTTCTGAATTCTGGCTGGTCATTCCTATATGCTTTTATGCCCCTACCCTCTACCCATGCCACCTGATTCCAGAGTGACCCTTGACTCCATCTTGAATTGAGGCATGTAGTGGAGTAGTTCTCCAAAATGGGTGTGATGGCTTATCTTTTTCATTTGCAAGAGTTCTTTTATTCTACTTTCAGTGCATACAAGATGCCAAGCCCTATCAGAGTTGTTTATTAATGTTTAAACCACTTTCAGAGAAACACCTGGTTTCTTGGATATTATTTACACTGTCTAGGATCAAATTACATGTGATTGTTTTTATCCTACAACTCCTGAGCCTTGAACTGCAACACTAAGAATGAAAGGACAGTGCATTTTACTGTTACCCATCTCCGTCTTGCTTCTCTCAACTCTCAGAACTTACCCTTGAGCTCTCATTACTTGCTTCAGTGTAATGCGTTCCTCTTTTTCTCAGGTTTTACGCGAAGCAAAGGAGAAAGAAGAGCTATGGACCGCCAATGTGGTTACCATGGAAACAGAAAAGAAAACTCATTATGGGCTACTCTTTGATGAATTTCAAGGCCTTTCACATCTAGAAGCTCTGGAGATGCTTTCCCAAGAAAGTGATATAAAGGTAATTCCAAAAAAAATTTCAACTGGAATAAGTCTTCAAACGAAGGAAAGCTGCATAGTTTCTTTTTTTTGTACATTTGGAAGGTGAGAGGCATTTCAGATAGGATGCTTGAGACTCTTTGGAAACAGTATATTGAAACAAAAAAGCCCAATGTTTGAACTAATTGCTAGAAATAGAATGAGCCAAGTGTGATTTTATCTAAATTTAAACAAAAAAGGCCAGATTAACAATGAGGTCTTACTAGGACATTTGTTATTTTTCCTTACCTTGGCCCTTTTGTTTATTTTCTTTGACTTAAACTGCCAATTTGGAGAAATACCTGTTAGATTTAATTGATTCAAGACTATTTCATTTCTCCCTATTTCTAAGCTATTGTTAAGTACTAATAATTTCCAGACATTTCTGCCTTTTATTATTTGGGGGAGTACAAGTTCTTCCTATTTACCACCTTTCTTTAATGACTAGCCTCTTGTTAAGGTTCTTGTAAGGAGTAGCTTACGTTAGCTGGTGAGCTCATAACTTGATTTCAGTTTGTTCTACAAACTGAAGATGAGATCTACAGTTTTTTCTCCATTTTAGAATGTTTCCCTTTTTTTTTTCGTTCTCTCATAACTTTTATATTGTTGTTGTTTTTTTTTTCTTCTCCCATGACTTTTTATTATTATCTTATACCCATCCAGGTAAAATCTGTCCTTAATTCTCTGAGTGGAAAAGAATTAGAGAATCTAAAACTTGAATTGGAGCAACTCAAAGAAGCGTTTTCCCTAGGAGAGTTCTGTGAGGAAGAGGAAGAAGAGAGAAAAGGTAATGTGGAAATTCATCATCTGAGTGGGGAGGATGTAGTGTGTTTGTGTGCAGTGCATTGTCCTTGAAATAAATTTTCTTCTCTTTAATTACCCTAGCCTGATTTTAATTTATTCAGTGAGAATTTCCATGCATAATTCTGGCTGGGCATTTCTATGTGCTTTTATACCCCTACCCTCTACCTCTCTTGCTGTGATTCATGCAGTGGTACAGTTTTCGAAAATGTGTGTGATGGCTTGTTTTTTTTCATTTTCAAGAGTTATTTTATTCCATCTTTCAATATCTGCATCCCTCAGAAAACTTAAATATAGTAACTATTCATTTAAAACATGAGTGTAGTAACTACTCATTTTTGTAGAATTATCTAGAATGAGGTAGTTTCAATGAAGCATAATTTCTGAGTACCTGACTCTTGAGTTCCAAGGATTGTTTTATTTGAACATATAGCTAGAAATAGTTCCAAGATATATTACACACTACCTGGCTTTTTTTTTAGTAGAACCCAATGAATGTAATTTTATCTTTTTTAAGGAAATAATCACTTATAAACATTAAAAGTATACAGAAAAATTCCCTCCCTGTCCATAAGATATATAGAGCCCATTACCATGTGGTAAATTAAGTCCGTGGCTCCCAAAGTGTGTTCTTCAGATCCCTGTGTCCACAGGACACTTTCAGGTAGGTCTGTGAGGTCACTACTCTTTGCATAGTAATACCAAGAGGTTATTTGCAAAAACTGTTAAAATACTTCTGTCCTTTCCAACCACATATTTTTGTGAAACCGGATTTTCTTTATATACTAAACAGAATAATGTGTAACAATAGATTGAGTGCAAGAGCAGTTAAGAAAATCCAGCTGTCTTCTGTTAAGCCAGATATTAAAGAGATTTGTAAAGATGTAAAAACGATGGCACTCTTCTCACTAAATTTTGTTTTGTTTTAGAAAATAGTTATTTTTCATAAAAATATATTATTTATGTTAACATATTTATTGTTAATTTTCAGTGAGTTAGTAAATAAGTACTTAAGGCATTTCAGTTTTAATTTTTAGTACAATAAGTATCAAAAGATATAACTTACAAAAAAAGAGATATAACTTACATAAACAAAAGCTCTTTGGGATTCTCAAAAAGTTTTAAGAGTGTAAAGGGGTGGGTACAGAGGCAGCTTATGAACTGCTAGATTAAATTATCCCTATCTGGTATGCCTTTAAAATTTCTTCCGATTGCTTTTTTTAGGGTTGTGCTTCTTTTTTTCCTTTGGTACATTTATCTTTTACTTCTTTTATCATCTGTGAGCGTGCTTCTGATATCCCCTGGAACTCATTTGTTTTTCTTTTTCTAATCTGCTGTTGGTGAAAACCAGGTAACTAATTTTATTCAAGTTGTATATTAAGATCATAGAGTTCTGAGTGAGGATGTTAGGGTCTCTCCTGCAAGAGAATGATATAAACTTTATGGATTCTGAATAGAGATTTGTTTTTTTGTTCCTATTTGTGTTCCATACTGTATTCTAAGAAGTCAAACTGGCAGGATATATACCATCTCACTAAATGAAATTTTAATGCATGTATGGGTATTGATCCTGATTAGAAAATGGCTCTTGAATATAAGTTTTTTAAAGCTGTCCGGAGATAGTGAGAAAATGATAAAGCATGGATTTTGGAAATAAACTTGGGTTCAACATCAAGCTCTACAATTTACTAGCCATGTGACCTGGGGAAGTTACTAAGCTTCTGTTTCCTCTGTAAGAAGAGGATAATAATTCTCTCAAGTTATTATAAGAAGTAAATTAAATAGTATGTAATATGTGGCACAAAATAAGCACTCAGGGTGGCTGTTATTACATTCGGAAGGCATAAATAAATAGATAAAGGCTTGCGCTTTCCATGGCTCACAAAAATTTCCTCACTAAGCTCTGGTGTACATTCCTCAGTTATTTGTAAACTTAATTTGTTTGTGCATGTTGCCATTAACAGTATTTGATTTAGTCAACATCTGACTTTGCATTAATAATCAGAAATCCCAATCTTTAAATACCACTCAGAGGACTGTAAGGGATTTTTTAAACAGGTGATTTGTGTCTGTGACTTTTTTCTCTCCTACTGTTTTATAGAGATAAGGACTCTGAGAAGGTAGCACTAGGTGTCCTCTATTTTCTGTTTAGAATGCAAAGTGACCATGGATATTTAATTATATCTCAATAAAACTGTTAAAAAAAGTTGTGGTAGTGAAGGGGAGAGAAAACTAGAACCTGGTCTGGTGACTGTCATATGCCTGATCCCTTGGCCTCTGAAGGAGACATCCTACTTCGAGAGATTCCAGCCTCTCTCTAGAGCCCCTCCAAAGCACTAGCCCTGCCTTTTCCTTCCTTACAGCTTTTTATTTTAATACAATCACTACTTTTTGTACTGGGGGTGTGGTGAGGTAAAGGTGAAGTACACTGCAGTGATCTCCAGATATTTTTTTTAAATCACAAACTTAGCAGAAAAAGCTTCTGAGCACTCAGATGTACTATATGTATATTTGAATCTTTATAAATTGTACACATATACTACTGTACTAACATTATGGAAATTCTAAAATATACCCTAAAATAGAATTTTAAAAGAATGAGATAAATGTCTATAAATAAAATTTCCATGATTTCTTCCTAAACTATATTGGATCATTTTGTTAACCACTTAGGGTCATGCTTTTCACTATGGATTCATATTCATTCCCTGTTCCCAAATAACTTAGACCTTAGTTGGGAAAATAAAATGCCTGCCTAAGAGTCAGGTTTTAGATTTTAGATAGTAGGGTGTGATTAGAAGTTGTTTAGGTGAGTGATGTAAGTCAGAGTTGTATCAGTAAGATGAGCTTTTCCTAACCATATTATACCTGTGGTCATGAAACCGTTTGAATTCTCTGCCTCAAGTACCAAGAGGGAGTGACAGAAGGATTGTGAAGGGAAAAAGAGGAGCCAAGATACAATTTTTTTTTTCTGGGTTTTGGAGAGGAAGCAGATGTGAAGCAGTGATAATTTCTCCTGGCAACCCATGGGCTGGCAATTAAAGAATTATATAGATGAGATGATAATTGCTAAAAATCTTCCACATATAAGAGTTCTCTTCTGCATTCCAACGTACAGAGAAACCTTGGCCTGGGTTTCAAAGGGGCAATTGAACAGAAAGGGAAAGTATTTCCTGCTCTTTGTGTTTGTGTTGATTATCTTTTGGTCCTAATTCAGCCATTTGTTTGCATGTTTCCCAAGTGTAATTATTCCATGTTTCCCATTGTCTCTCACCAGGTTTATGCTAACAGCTTCCATCCCATCCTTACAACATTTTGGAATTCCCTTTGCCTCTCCTTTCTTCTTATCCACCATTATCTCTTACCTGGATCCTGGATTATTGCCTTAGCCTTTCTGACTCCTGTTTTTGTCCCTTCCAATTTATTCCCCACCCAGCAAAGTGATCTTTCTAAAATTCAAATTTGATCATATCAGTCTCTGCTTAAAGTGGCTCCCCATTTCCTCGGTGTAAATCTTGAATTCCTCACCGTGGTTTAAGGCCCTTTATTATTTGAATCCTACTCACCTTTCTAGCTTCACTCTATCCCCTTCTTCCCAGTATACTAGACACTCATAAGACATATGGTAAATGCCTTGCCATATGCTTTCACCATCTGGATCTTTGTACTTGTTTCCTCTTTCTAAAACTCTTCCAATTCTCCTGGCTAACTTGAGCTTATTTTTTAGGTTCTGACTTCAATTCCACTTCTCTGGAAGCATGTGCACAGTACCTTTTTAGGACTCTGCTTTTGCTAGTTCTCCATTCATGCTCTGGGATATAATGGGGAGAGTCTTGGACTTGGACAGTGGTGGGAAGGCCAACGTTTGACTCCTAGTCTTTGCTATGGGATCTCAGGGAAATCACTTAACCTCTTTAAGTCCTAGTTTCTTTATCTCTAAAATGGGATAATACCACCTTTCTTACATGACCATTGAGAGAACTCTTTGATATAATGTATATAAAAGGATTCTATAAGTGCTTATGTACCATGCTCATGTAAATTGCTGTTGCTGTTGCCATTATTACAACTACTACTACCACCACCACTCCCCCACCTCCTCCTCTTTCTTTCTGCAATGCTTTAGATGGGATTTGGTTTTTCAGGGGATGAAGACTTTACCAGAGAAATAACCGAGCTGTTTTCCCAGCTGCACATATCCTCCAAACCAGAGAAGCTGACCAGGGTAAGTTATTATTTCTTGGTGATTTTGATTATTTTACTTGTATGGATTTAGTAGATAAATAGCATAAGTTTCGAAATTCCTGTCAGGGATGTCACCAAATTTATGGGTATGTTCTGAGTTCCACACCTTCTGTTTGCCTCTTGCTCTTCCAGTTCGGCATGCTGATCTCACGTCTGCCTCCCAGGACATCTCCCATTCTCACATGTTTCTGCTGGGAATTGTTTACTTGTCTGAAAGCTTAATTTAGGCCACAGTGTTGGTCAGTTAAAGTTGACAGTGCTTCATGATTCCAAAGGGCAAGCTTCTACTGAGGTCCCGCTGTCCTTGGGGCTCTGAGTAATTCAGAAATGATGCGATGCAGCCCTTGCCCTTAGGGAACTAGAGGTTGCCATTTCCCAGAGCCCACGACCTCATTAATAACCATTTAGCTTGTGAAAATGAGAGCCCCATTGCCCAGGCCTTGGTCTTTGGTGATAATTTCTGAGCTGTCTTCACACATCTGGAACATAGAGGGACTTCAGGCAAAGCTCAGAGTGGACTGGTTTCCAGAGTAGTGCCCAATAACATACATGCCAGTGCCAGCACATGGGATGCTATTCACAGGGTCATGGGCTGTTTGAAGCCACTCCATCCTCCTCTCCCATTAAACATTTCAGGACCAGAGTCAGCAGTAGGCATGCAAGAGTCGATAACCATTGTATGTAGTTAGCATAGTTACCTTCTCCTCCGTACCCCAGGATAAGGGACGTTGATGCTTGGTTTGCTGTCCTACTCTCCCATTCCCAATGAAAATGTCCTGTTCTCCAAGAAAGCTTCTAGAGCCCCTCCAGCATTTATCTCCCTTCCCTGATCCACAGCATTTTACCACAGCACTTTCTATATTGTATTATAGGTTGTTTTTTTTTTAAAGGTTTCAAACTTACAGAAATGTTTCAAGAATAGTCAGAACAGCACCCATGTACCCTTTATGCAGACTCTCCTATTGTTAACATTTTACCTCATTTGCTTAATCACTTATGCTTGCATTATGTTCTTTCTCTCTCTTTCTCTATATGTATTATGTATTAAGACACACACACATTTATTACTATTGTTTTTGAAATCATTTGAGAGTGAGTTGCAAACATTATAACCCTTTACCCCCTAAATACTTCATTGTGTCTCTCCTAAGAATATGGATATTCCCTTACATAACCACAGTATAGTTGTCAGCTTCAGTAAATTTAGATTGATACCATACTTTTACTTACTCTATTGCCCATATTTCACTTTTGTCAAATGACCCAATAATCTTTTAATGCTAGAGCTAGTACATGATCACGGATTGTATTTAGCTGTCATGTACTTTTAGTCTCCTTTAATTTGGAATGGTTCCTCTTTGTCTTTCATGATGTTGATCCATTTTTGAAGATAGTCTTCCCCTTCTCCCCCCACCCCTCCACCAGTCTTTGTAAAAATAGAATGTTTTTCATTTGGAGTATGTCTGATGTTTTCTCATGATAAGAGTCAGGTGTACATTCCTGACCAAGATATTCCATAAGTGATGTCGTGGCCTGCCTGGAATCCATCTGCCCCTTACAGGCAATGTGTTGTTTGATTTTTCATTGTATAGTTATTATTTTTTCCTGTGCTACTAATAAGCATTCTGTGGAGATATTCTTTAAGACCATAAAATATCCTGTTCCTCAGAATTGTCTCCTAGATTTATCATCTTTTGATTCTCTCTGAACCACTCATTACTGTGATGGTTACAAAATGATGATTTTTTTTAACCCTAGCACTCTATCCACATTTATAGTTGACTTTCAGCATTCTCTTGTTGTCAGGAGCTGTCTTTTCTCCCCCATTTCTTTCTTTAACTGTTAGTTTTTGGTATGGCTTTATGGATTTCTAGCTTTTTCTCAATGGTTTGTAATTTATTATGGTCCTTAATTATTTTGGTATTCAAATTATCCTTCAGGCTGGCTCTTATATCCTTGTGACATGCCCCCTTAATTTTTCAAGTACCTTCTTATTTTCTGGTATTACAAGGTAGTCCAGATAATCTTGTACCTTTTCTGTTGCAGCTCCAGAAACAGCCATTTCTTTGAGGAGTACAGGTTCCTTTTTGGTCTTAAAAACCAAGACCTGGGTGCTGTGTGCACTCATTGCTACTGGAGGGTCTTTGCTTCAAGGCGAGGAGGGCTAGAAAATAGATTCAGGTATACACACACACACACACATGCACACCCACATGTATATGTGTATATCTACATATATCCACACGTATGTGTGCCCAAATGTAGATACATGTATATATACCTGTATGTGTATGTGTGCATAGATATGTGCACATGCACACACAAATGCGTAGTTTAGAAACCATGAGTACACACAGATACCTCCAGTTTCAGTCAGTTCCCATAGGGTTCTACCTGGCTTTTCTGCATTACTCATTTGCATTTTCTTTCTTCCATAGTAAGAATCCTTTCTTGCAGCCATATTAGCATGTCGCTATTTGCTCAATCCTGTAATACATCTGATATGGTTTCATTGCTTTGCCCCTACTATCATAAAACCAATCTACTAAAAGGAATTTGATATATTTGCTGTGCCCCTTGCTGTGTTAATTTATTTTTTTTGAATTTGTAGAATATTAACATACTTCCAAAAGTCAAAACCATAAAAAAAAATTTACTCCAAGAAGTGTCACTCATTCCCAATTCCATTCCACTTCATGCTCTCCTTCCTTTTAAGTATCTAACTTCATTGCCTGTATTTCTTCTTGAAAAGATAAACAGCTAAATTTTCTTATCTCTTTCTTTTACAGAAGTTACATATTATATATGTTTTTAGCACTCTACTTTTTCACTTAAACTTGTGTATATGGCTTTTTATAAATGTATTATAGTTTTGTTTTTTTTTTAAATGTGTATTTTAGCGCTCATCCTAAACTTTTAAGTTTCTTGAAGAGAGAATCTATGCCTGACTGGTTCTTTAAGTAACAGCTCTGCTACCTCTGTATGGCCTTGAGCAAGGTGCTTGACCTCTCTGTTGCTTAACCTCAGTTTCTTCCCTCTCTGAGCTGGAGATAATTTAGGGTTTCTTTGAAAATTAAATGTGTTAACACACACAAAGCTCTTACAACGTGCCTGGCATATAGTAAGTGTGTATTGTTGATGGCCCTATAGAAACTAACCCAATGTCCTTTATATTTAGGAATTCAATAAATATACATATGTTCAACAAACATATGTCAATGCCTGTACTAGGAAAACAGTAATGAAAAGGACATAGGTTCCATGCTCAAGGACAGCATGTAAATAAATTAACTATTTTTAAAAGGCTACTTCCTCTACCTGGCAGTTCTGGTCATCCTCTGAAAGCAATCTTCAGATTGTTTAAATTTGGGGCATTAAGGATTAAGAAGTAGAATTGTTAAGGATCAGGACCTGATTGTCCCATGGATTTACGTGGGAGGCTGAGTGATGTAGGGGAAAGAGCACTGAAATAGGAGTCAGGGAATATGGTTCTGATTCTTACATTGACACATGTGGTGCCACCTTGGGTAATTCCAATTCCTTCTCCAGGCTTCCATCTTCCACCAGTAGGAAGTTGCAGGCTGAATTATTTGGGGAGAGAAGGAGGTGGGGAGCTGGAGAGGTTGATGGTGAACAATCTTGGAAAGACATGATAAATTGCCTTGAGTTGACACAGTTGTTCATGGTGACTTCAGTTAGTGTATTTATTACAAGAAGGGGTCACTTTGAGTATGCACTATACATACTAAAAAATATCTTTCAAGCATATTAAATTTATAGTATCAGTTTACATTTTCTTTTATGTGTCCTTATCTTTCTCCATCTTTTCTTTCTTAATCTCAGATAAATCTGTTTTTTTTTCCTTCTCATTTCATGTCTTCAAAAGAATTGCAAAAAGTGTCATATACTGTTTGAACATATATGAAGTATATAATTCTTTCCAGGCTCATCTCTCTTTCTGTCTTATTCTGTAAATCTCACCCTTCAACCTTTTTACTGTTCATGCTCCCCCACCCACTGTATTATTCCCATACTGGCTTTCACTCTTTTCCTCAAATATAGCAAGCTTATTTCCCTCTACTTACAACTTTCTTTCCTAGATATTTCTATGTCCAACTCCTTTTTATGCTTCAAATTTCAGCTCAAACATTCTCCTCAGAAACTGTTCTGATCACTCAAACTGAAGCTACTGCCCACCCAGGCAACTCTTCTTTCCATTTCATTTCCTTCACACATTTATTTATTTGTATGCTTGTTAATTGTCTTTCCTCAGGTCAGGCCCCCCTTTGTATTATTCACCACTCTATTCCCAGCACCTAGCACAGTGTGCAGTTAATATTTGCAGTGAATGAATGAATGAATAAATGCTTACACTCTTTGTACTGGTCTTGCCAGATATCTTAGTTTCCTCAACACTCCTTGCTTTTTTTTTTAACTTTTGAGACCATTTATTAGCCATATACTAGATTTTAGCACAAGATAAGACCTCTTTCTGAAAAACCACCTAACCCTAAACTCAACTTATGCAAGGTCACACAGAGTTACAGAGGTGAGATGCCAACCAAGTTCTGTTTTATTCCAATTTCGGAGGCAATCCTTAACAGTTGTAATAGATAAGCAATCTTATATCCACAGAAGTTAAGTAAATAGAAATTATGTCATCTAATTTTTTTTCTCTTTTTACCTTTACTGTTGCTCTTCATTTCTATACTCTTCTACAGACCTCTGTCTCCTGCCTTTCCTATCTGCCTGTAGTGCTCCCTTTAGTATTTCTTGCAGAACCAGTCTCTTAGTCACAAATTCTTTCAGTGATTTTCTGAAAATATTTAAATCTCCCCTTCATTTTTGAAGGACAATTTTGCTGGGTATAGAATTCTTGGTTGGCAGTTTTTTCCTTTCAGAATCTTAAATGTATCTTACGACTGCCTTGTCACCTCCATGGTTTCTGCTGAGAAATCGACACATAGTCTTATTGAGCTTCCCTTTTATGTGATGGATTGCTTTTCTCTTGCTGCTTTTAAAATTCTCTTTGTCTTTGACATTTGACAATCTGATTAGTAAGTGTCTTAGAATATGTCTACTTGGATCTATTCTGTTTGGGGTATGCTGCACTTCTTGGATCTCTAATTTTATGTCTTTCACAAGAAATGGGAAATTTTCAGTGATTATTTCCTCCATTAGTCTTTCTCCTCTTTTTCCCTTCTCTTCTCCTTCAGGACATCCATAACATGTATATTCATTTGCTTCACGTTGTCATTCAATTCTTTGAGACTCTGCTCATATTTTCCATTCTTTTCCCTATATTTTCTTTTGTGTATCAGATTTCAGATGTCCAGTCCTTTAGTTCAACTATCCTTTCTTCTGCCTCTTCAAATTTATTGCTATAGTTTCCATTGTTTTTTCTTCTCTTCTATTATGCCTTTCATTCCTGTAAGTCTATGATTTGTTTTTTCAAACTTTCAAGTTCTGTTTGCCTAATTTTTTCTTTATATACTCCTTCAACTCATTGATTTGATTTTTTGCGTTTTCCTATATCTGTTTGAACATCCTGAATTAGTTGTTTCAACTCCTGTATCTCATTTGAAGTGTTGGTTTGTTCCTTTAACTGGGTTATATCTTTGATTTCCTTAGTATGACTTGCTATTTTTTGCTGGCCTCTAGGCATTTGATTTACTAGACACCAGCAAAAAATAACAAGTCATACTAAGAAAATAGAACTAAGAAAATCCTAGACAGGGTTAAGAAAAAAGGGGAATTCATTAGTGCAATAAACTAGAAAATCTAAGGGAATGACTCGCTTCAGCCATGGCTTTACCTAAGAGCCTACCTCTCTCTATCTCTTGGCGCTGCGCTCTTCTGCTTTGGTTTCATTCCTAGGGAATCTCTTCTACTTGGTGGTTAAGTGCGGTTAAGCAGCTTCAGGGTGACTTTTTCTAGCCACATAACTCTAATAGAAAGAGGCTTCCCTTTCCCAGGTAAGTTTACTAGGTGTCCTGGGGCTGATACTCATTGACTTGTGTTGGGTCAATTTCCCATCCATGAACCAATCACTAGATAGACAGGGAGATAAGATAGTCTTAGTAGCTAGAAGTGAGTCATTTGCCAACTCTTGGAGTCAGAGGAGGCCCCACTCAAACCACATGGACTAAGAAAAATGTAATACTTGCTACCAAAAGAAAGGAGATATGGATGCTAGCCAGGTGAAAAACAGTAGATGTTCTCTATAGTGCTCCAGGCACTGGATGTGCAAAGCCAAGTAAGATACTCTAAAGGTGTCTTGTATAATTTAGTTAAGAGACAGACACATTGTTAATTTCAGTGTATTTTGGTAATTTTTAAGTTTCAATGTTACCCATGGTTGTTAGGTGCCAGTCTCCTAGAAAGCCTTTGAAAGTTACCTAGAGGAGATGATATCTGGATGGAAGCTTGAAAGAAAGTTAAGAGCTACCCTGGTTAAAAAAAAAGTGAGAAGGATAGTCTAACTTAAGAGAGTAGCATGAACAAAGATTGAAGACATATAACAGGTCATTTTTATCAGACCATAAAGTAGAAAGTGGTAAGAGATGAAACTGGAGGAAGTAGGTAGGGCCTGTATCATGGGTATTTCTTAGATTTTTACAAGTAGTTTAGACTCTATTTTGTGTTGAAGAATGATCAAATCTACGCTTTAGATCAATCTAAAGTATTATGGTAAGAGCCAGATCACAATCAGAGGAATCAATCAGGGCGCTGTTGCCATAAAGTGGATCTGAACTCAAGAGGTGTTGATGGACAGGAAGAGGAGAGGGCAGATTGGAGAAACACTTAGGATAAAATCAGACCATCTTGGTGATGGATTGCAGAGATACTAGGATGGCTCTCAAATTTTGGCTTAGGTGACTGGTATGATAGTGACTTTAAAGCTTTGGAGAATAAAAGAGGCTGGAAAATTTAGAATAAGATGACAAAGAGGATGAGTTAAAGTTCTTTATATGTATTTATATGAAATGCCTACTGAGTATCCTGTTACGTATGCCCCCCAGCAGCTGGGATATGTCATTTTCAGGAGAGGTCAGAGCTGGAAATAAGGATCTAGGAGTGAACAGCAGGTAGGGGATAGTTAAAATCACTGGAATAAGATAGATGGAATTGCACAAGAAATTCAAGTACAGTGAGACAAATAGAGAGTGAAAGATAGAATTCCAGGTATAATGGTGTTCAAGAGGTTGGCAAAGAAGAATAGATACATACTAGAGACTGAGGAATGACTAAGAGGTTAGGAGAAGATCAGAAGATGGTGGTGTTACAAAAGCCAAAGGGAACTAGAAGCAACCTAACCATCATAAGGAGAATGGATAAATTATATTTTATGCATAAAATGTAATTCCATGCTGCAATAAATTAAGAATGAACTACTGATGTATGCAACATGGATAAATCTAGCAGACGTTATGCTGAGTGAAAGAAGCCAGACATAAAATAGAACATACATTTTAAGAACACATAAAGTTAATGTATAGTGAGACGAAAGAGTAGTTACTTTAGGCAGTGGAAGGGGAACAGGATTTTAGCAGTATTGACTAGGAAGGGACATGAGGGACCTTTTGGGGTGAAGCATTGTTGTATATCTTGATCTGGGTCACTGTTACACAGGCATATACTTTTGTAAATATTGCTTGAGCTGAACTCTGGAGATTTGTGCATTTTATTGTATGTAAGTTATACCTGTCTTTAAAAAAGCCATAGGATTAGAGAATTTCAAAAAGATATGCATGGACAGGAGTGCTGAGGATTATAGAGAGGTCTAATAAGATAAGGACTGAAAAACTAGAGGGCAAATTCAGATGTGACTGGAAGCACTGAATTCCATGATGCTAGCATGTTCCTGGTTGGTGCACACTAATACCAGGTGAGATGAATTAAATTGTTGATGGACAATAATCTTTTTCTTATATAGGCAAGAAATAACACCTATGAATGGATCAGGACATCTCTAACCAAGCCATCAGCAGAGGAAGAAGGAGAAAAGCAGTTAGAAGAGTGTACTGAGCAAGTCAATAAAAATTCACTGGAGGTAACCAAGGCAACTATTCCCCCCTCCCCCCCTTTTTAATAGGTTTGAGATGTGGTAATTTTAGTTAGATACCCAGACTCCTTATATTTTGTTGCACTGCTATACATAGTTTCAACCTTGTGATCTGTGATTATAGCATCTTAGTTCCAGAATACAGGATGAAAGGAGGAATGAAGAAAAGGAATCAAAGGGTGCATGTGTGTTGTCTTGAGGAAGGTTCTCAGAACCTGCCATAAGATACTGTAAGTCTTTTTGGCCAAAACTTAGGCACATGGCCATACCTTATTTCACGGGAGCTTTTGTTTTTGTGACTGTGAGCACAATTATAAATTTACATTTCTGCTGTGGAAGAAAAGGAGAATATTTATTAAAGGACAACTTATTAGTCTCTGCTGCTTTTAAGAAATTCAGTATTTTCTGTATTTGGAAAGCAGGTGGTGTTATTTCCTAGAGGATAAAAAAACACATTTTGTTTTGTTTGCTTTGTTTTGTTTTTCCTTCCAGGATATCCATGCATTTGCAATCCAGAGCCTAGCAGAACTGACTGCCTGCTCCATTGAACTGTTCCATAAAACAGCAGCATTGGTTCTACATGGTGGGAAGCAGGAAGTGACAGCCATAGAAAGGAGCGGAACCCTTTCTCAGTAAGTAATGAGTATCCCTCTAAGTGATGCAAATTGCTGAAAGAGGTTTCTCCTCTGACTTCCAAAGTTTTAGACACTTCCCTCTCAACAAGATGCTGTTTACATTGAACCCATTCACATAATAGAAATTTGTTCATTTTGGTTTTTAGTTAAAAAGTAACCAAGGATGTCGTTTCTTTTTGTTGAGCCATGTTAAGTCTACATTGTAAATTTGCCCTTTTCTTTTAACCAACTTATCATGCTTTGAAGACTAGCTGTTTTCAGGTTATTAGTCTTAATAGGAATGGAATTTGGCATTAGTAAAAACAGAAAACAGTTGTAAGAACCACAGTTGCTAATAATAATTGTTAATTATTGAGTACTAATTATATGCCAAGCAACATATTAAGGGATTTACATGTATATTTTCTAATTTTTACAACAACCAAGAAGTAGGTGATTAGTCCAGATTTAAAAATGAGGAAACACAAGCTCTGAGAAGTTAAGTAATCTACCCATGTTGTATAGACCAGGATGTAAAGCCAGGTTTGGCTGAGTCTCAGATCCATTTTTTTCCCTACCATTTTGCTGATTTTGAACAAAAATATTTAAAAAATAGTAGACTGTGGGTAATCACAGGACAGGAAAAAAATTGGCCCAGTAATTCCTGAATAAATCTCTTGATTAACTAATTAGAATTTTCAATGAAAATAGTGTCTGTCAGTATCCAGTATATTAGAATTAGAAGAGCTTGTTGATATTATTTAGACCTCCTCTTATCTGCAGCTAAGCTGTCTCCTATACAATATACTACAAGGGAGACTTGGTTTTGTCTTGTGCATCCTTAAGGATGAGGGACTCACAACCCCAAAGCAGCCTGTCCTGTGGAAAAGTGGCTCTTGCCCCAGCTTGGATTGCTTTTCCAGGTTTGACTCACTTCCTCACTGAATTCAGATCTTTACTCAAATGCTGCCTTCTCAGAGAAGCCTGCTCTCATAACAGAATCTAGAATAGTATCACCCACCATTTTTAATTCTTTACTTTGTTTTCTTTTATTATCACCTAGTGTGCATGCATGTGTGTGCATGTCTATGTGTATATGTGTGCATATGTTTCTAGATTTGTATACTTGTATAAAAAATATATATTTAATTTATTTATACATATATAGTCTCCCTCTTCATTAGCAAGTAAGTTAGAATCCATGAAAACAGACTGTTTGCTGACATATCCTAGTGCTAGAATAGTGTATGGTAAATAGATGTTCTGTAACTATTTGTTCAGTGAATGAATGACTGAGTACTATTTATTTTAAATATATTTATAAATGGAATTTAAAGTCTTAATATTACATTGTTTCCTTTAAATGTATTTTAGTTATTTCCTTTGATTTAATTTGACAGTAAAGTACTTTTAGAGGATTTTACAGAAAAATGCCTTCTTAAGAACTAAACTTCCTCCTCCTGGTAGCATGAATGCCTGCTCAAATGGGTCCCAAATACGTAAGGTAGCTGTTAGAAGCATATTTACTCTCTTTAAAAGCTTTCCTCTTTCATAGTTAGCATCAGAAGTAATTTTCTTGTGACAGTTGTTAAATAGAACTATGTTTAAAGGAAAGAAAAACAAAGAATGAATTCTTTTGTCTTTTTCTTTCCTAGGATGACAATTATGCTGTGTAAAGAGTTGTCTTCTCTATCTAAAGAGTTCACCACCTGCCTAACAACTGCTGGGGTAAGAATTCTTGCCCCTTTCCAGGTCTGGTATTTTTTACAAAAATAGCTTTATTGAGATATAGATTACATACCATAAAATTCACCTGTTTAAAGTGTACAATTCATAGGTTTTTAGTATATTTACAGAGTTCTGCAACCATCACCATTATCTAAGTTTAGTGACGTTTTCATCATTCCTTAGGAAAACCTCATACAATGAGCAGTCACTCCGCATTTAACCATTCATTTCTTCTATCGCTTGCCTTTTGGTGTTGAATCTACGTAGTCACAGTCCAACCCAAATTATGGAGATTTACACCACTGTTTTCTTCTAAGAGTTTTATAGTTTTAATTCTTTCATTTATGCCATTGATCCATTTTTAGTTATTATGTATCGTGTAAGGTAGGTTCAGCTTCATTCTTTTACTTGTGGGTATCCAGTTGTCCCAGCACCATTTATTGAAAAAACTATTATTTTTCTATTGAATTGTCTTTGCCCTTTTCTCAAAAATCAATTGACCTTATTGTACAGCATTTAATTCTGGAACCTCATTTCTACTACCCTGTGGATCTATTTATCTGTTTATCCTTATGCCATTACCACACTGTCTTGATTACTATAACTTTTTAATGAATTTTGAAATCAGGAAGCATGAGTCCTTCAACTTTTTTTCTTTTTAAAGATTGTTTTGTATTTGGGATCCCAGGCATTTCTAGTTTGAATTTGAGGATCAGCTTGTCTATGTCTAATTAATTTTTTAAACTCATTTTTATTATCTTTTTACCAAGTCTACAGCATATTTTGTGCTGTCCTTTGAGACCTGTACTGGAAATGTAGACCCCTAGATTAAATAAAAGCCCCCAATTTTGATCTGGCTTTGGAGAGTAGCTCCTTACTTAGACTGTGGCGTGTTTCATATTATGCATTGCTAGCCAATGGGAGAGCTATACTTAAAGCCAAGAGTTTCTTCAAAAAATTGGAATTGTAAAAATTTACTGAAGGTGTGTAAACTATGGAAGATGATTGAGAAACCAATATCATGAATTAGGAGAAAATCAAGGATATTTTAAATAAGCAGTGAATTTACTTTATAGTAAGTATATCAGTGCTGGTGTGGCAATAAATTATTCTGGACCCTTAAATTTGTTTTAATTAAGACTCTGGTCCAAATTACTTTTCTACTTTGAGTTTAGATTATTCCCGTTAATGGATAGTCCTGTGATAAAGCTTCACATTTCTTTTGTATTTTCTTTAAAGAGCTTCTGGGTTACTTGAATTAATCTTCTGAGGCCTAATATTTCCACATGTCCCATAAAGACACTTTAACCCAGCAAATCAACTACAAGGTGCTAACGTGTGCAAGTATTAAATTTGGATTATTTATTTCTATGAAATAAGAGTTTTCCAAACATCTCGTCTTAAAAACCATTGAGTTTTTTGAGCATATATTCCATAGCTGCATCTTTTGTTTTAAAATTGTTCTCAAGTTTTCTGGTCAAAAGTATCTTTATCATTGCATGTAATGAACACTTTCAATTGAGATAGCACAGAAGGAAGTTTAAACACTTAAAAAATTTTACCTTTCAGACATGACATTTTGCTATCTTTTAGTCCAGCCTTTTTCTATACTTACATGTATATGTTTCAAAGTAGGATCATACTTGATTTACCATTTTTTTAACCTGCTCTGCACACTTAACACTGTTTCTAGGTCAAAGAAAAGGCAGACACCCTCAACCCGTTAATCACTGCGGTATTTCTAGAGGTTAGTAGTAATTGTTTTTAAGTCTCTGACTTCTAAGGCATTATATATTGATTACCTCTCCTCAAGTCTTTAGTCTTTGTTTTTGTTGGTTTGTTTTTTTGTTTTTCACCAGATTGATAATTTAGTATGTTGGTCCAGATATGACCAAGATGGCATGTATTTGATGTATGCCCTTGTTCATTAATTACAAAGCAAAAACTTGAAGCTGCAGGATGAAGTGGAAAGGAAGAAACAGTAGGCTGTCATTACTTAGTACGACCCATCATCGGCAGCTTAATAGACAAGTCTCAGTAATGAAACACCTTTTAGAGACCATTTGGTAAACATGAAGGGCTGAAAATTATAAACAGGCAGGCAGTGCTTCGTAAAGGACTTGGATTTACATATTGGGAATTTAGTTAAAAACGAAACAAAAATAATCATTTTGTTATTTCCTTGACAAGAAGTCTTGCTTTGTGCTGTCAGAGAGATACCTCTGTTTACATCAGTTCATTAAATTTGAGGAGGTAGAAGATGTAAGTCCATGGAAGAAGGAGGTACAAAAGTATACCATAAGTAATTAGATTGTGTCCCTTTATGATACTTTCTGGATTCCACATTTTAGGAACTCTATTTTGTAAATTAATTACCTAAACAATTTAAACTTTTGCTGATCAGCCTAAAACATTTAAGTAAGTCTGGGGGGAGAAAATATATTTGATAATTGGTTAGGTTTTAAATATGAAATGAAAAACTTTTGTACTACTTGACTGTTACCTCTCCAGTTTTAAATACTTTTAAGATTACCATCAAGATAGTGTTTTTTATTCCTTTACTGAACAGTTTTCCTTGAATAGTCAGGGAAATTCTTTGATCATTTGAATAGTTTTTTTGTTTTTTTTTTAAAGTTTGTGATTTGGTAGATGGACAGTGGTATAGTTGAAAGAGGTTTTCATAGCAAACCAGGAGTCCAGAACTGTCCTGGATCTGCCCTGATTTGCCGTCCATTCCTGGACCAGGCATCTGCATTCTTGACTGTTTTGTTTTCTTCATGCACAAAATAAGAGATTTAACTTGGTGATCTTTGGGGTCTCTTTCAGCTGGAAAATTTGGTATCAAATGTCACACTGAACTTTAAATAGGAATGATTACTTGAAATTGTTAAAGCCAAGAAAGATAATCTCACTTAATATGGGCTCCATATTGCTATTTTGAGTTGTTTTTTCTTGCTTAGATTTGAAACACTCTTGTTCTTGAAATCGCACATTTTTATCTTAATATAATGAACTTTTTTGTTATCCTTTTGCAAGGTGAGATATAATGTGAATAGTGCTTGTGAGATATAAATGAAGGTCATTAACTCTGAGCATACTGATTCCATAACACTTTTCATAAATATCTCTGCTCTGCCAAATAGAAATTTATTAACATTGTGTCATCTCTGAAAGCAGTATTTCTTCTTGCATTGGGCTGAAAATCCTAAAGGTGTAGGATTCACAGCCTATTGAAATCCATTTGAGTAAATGACTGTAAAATGCTGTGACAGAATCTACCCACTCAGGGAATCAAAAAGCTTTGAATTCTAAGTTTGCGCAGGAGGCCAAAGAACAACTACCATTTCTGATGGGCTGGTTGGGTAACAACTTGCTCATCTCTTTTTTGGTGCTCTTGATACTCTTTCTGGTGCTGTTGTATCGTAAGAATTAGATCTTTTTTTCCCCTATGATAGACTTTACTGAAATGGTAAAGTCTTTGTTTTTATTTGCTGGGCTGTGAATTCAGTTAGATTGCCAAAAACTTAATATGTTCTTTTGTTGTATTATAGTATATGTTTTCTTCTAAGTGACTGTGATGTTTTCTTTTTCTTTTTCTTTCAATTCTGACAGGCCTCAAACAGTGCTTCCTACATCCAGGATGCCTTTCAGCTACTCTTACCTGTGCTGGAGATATCTCTCATTGAGAATAAGACTTAGTTACCACAAGCATGACCTACAGGTCCAGAGGCTTTTATTTGAACTTTGAAGAACAGAAAGATTCAATCTGGATCTTGTGGTGTTGGCCACGAAATACCACTTTCTTTGGGGTTCCCCTGCAGAAATGAGGAGAATGGGCTATTTTAGCATCTAAAAATTCAGGCAGCAGAGCATTTAAAGAAAAAGTTTGTTGCCTTCACTGCTTGGCTGAATGAAGTATTCAGATCCTCACATTACTGCTCCCAATTATTATAGTTTATTAATAAATTATTTGAAAAGTAACTTTTGTAGAAAGTCCAAAAATAATAGTGCTAGGTAAAAGTTAAGGGACACTCAGGCAAAAATACTGGTCTGTTTTTGACATGATGCAAACACTAACAATTTTGCCATGGGTATAATTCTTACCCATGTATATAATTGTTATCCAAGAAAGAAAGAACTTAATTTTAGTATTCCAGAATTCATATGCTTTGTCTATTAATGCTGTGTATTTTCTCCTTTCTAGAATAAAATCTATGGCTTTAACAAAACTGAGTATGTATAAACTGTGATGATAACTCTTTATCCCATGAATTCTTGGAAATGGTTAGGAAATTGCATCTGCTATTTCCCTGGAAATATATGGCATTAGGGAGAAAGTTGTGTATATTAAACTTGGCGGTCACATGAATTAACTATAGCAGAGTGCCCTTTAGCTTCAAATTGCTTCTTTACCCCAGCCCCAGAATGATGGGCTCAAGTTATACCTGGCCCACACTTAGCTGGATTCAAGACAAGTGAGTGCAGTGTAGAGGAATGGTTTCATGTTTACATATATTCTGAGTATCTCTCCAGAATGTTTTTCATGCATACCCTATATGCAGGATAAATTCTTCAATAACAGCCAACTCTAAAGGAGTGTTAAAGTTCTTTTTTGTAATGGGGGTTTTATTGTTCAAATGTTGATGAAGTTGACTGTAGACTCCCGTAGAAATGATGTTTATTTATAACAGGATTTAATCTATAGTATGTGATATATTTTTTTCTCCATCTTTTTTGTTTGTTTTAATGTATTCTTCAGCATGGTTTAAGTTATAGCTTTTATCCTTAAGATCTTAGACCTTCTTTTGCTCTCTTTAACAACTTAAGAGACTAGTAAGATACTGTCCACTCTTTGTAAAAATTTGTAAAAAGTTTTCCAACTTTCTTGTTTGAATGATTCAGGTCACTTTTTTGAGCCACTCATCTTCTAAAACCTTAAAAATAAAATTTAATAATCATGTCGATTGATCCTTTGATTTACTCTTCCAAATATGAGACCAGTATCTTTCCCTAACCAAAAAAAAAGAAGACAAGTAGAGCTGTAACACAGATTGCTATCAAGACTCTTTTTATATTATCTCCTTGTTCTGGGCAGGGAGTAGTTTGTAAGCAAGGTTGAAAATAAATACATTTAAATGTAAAATTTCTAACAGCAGCACCACAATGTTACTATGGTTTGGAGAAAAATTCCTCCGTTTCCTTCCCCACCTAAAAACTTGAATAATTCTGAAATTTCAGAAAACCAGTTGCCTTCAGGTTTATAGTGCTGGGGTCTCTAGTCCTGACTGTTACCTCAGGCTCAACTGCTGTCTGAACCTCTGTTCCTTGAGCAAGGTGTTTTTGAGCAAGGTTTAGGAAATGCTCATGCTGTCTATTCAGTCCTTTGTGCAGTGGTAATTTGACAGCTTTTACTCTTTGATATAGAAACATTATCTAAGGTTTTATTTAATAAAAAAAAAGGAATATAGATATGGAGGACAGAGCAGTGACTGTTTCTGTACCTATCTAGATTGTAGCCCTTCATTTAGCAATTTTAATTAGGTGAATGTGATTCACTGCTTCTTTCTTCCTCATCTCTCTCTTCAGCCTTCCACCACAAGTGTTTTTTAGTGGCATTGTAGCCACATATCACTAATATGATGAAAGGACCAACTAATTCTGAGTAACAATTACCTACGCTCATCTAGAATATAATGAAAAAGTATTAAAGTTCCTTGATTCAGCAGAGATAGTGAAATAAGAACATAGGTGAGTAGCTAAATTCATGGGTCATTTTGGAAACTGTTGGATTATGGAGATAATTTTGTATGGTGCTTCCTTCATTATTCAGTTTGGGTTGGGTTCCTCTGTGATACCTACTATGCAGGTTTGAATCTGTTGTGTACCCCAGAAAAACCATGTCCTCTAATCCTTATTCAGTATTGCTGAGTGGCATCTTTTTATCGTTTCCCTGGAGATGTGACCCACCCAATTGTGGGTAGTAACTTTTGATTAGGTAGTTTCCATGGAGATGCGTCTCTACCTATTCAAGGTGGGGTTGTTTACTAGGAGCCGTTTAACAGAGAGCCATTTTGGAAAAAGCTCAGAACCAACAAGAGTCCACACAGCCCAGAGACCTTTGGAGATGTGGAAGGAAGGCACCCCTGGGGAAACCTTATGAAATAAGGAGAAAAAACTAACAGACTTCGCTGTGAGGGAAGACTCCAACAGACGCCAGCCATATGACAGAGCTGGCAGAGCTGTTCCAGATTGCCTCAGTCTTTTTGAGTGAAGGTAACCTGTTGTTGGTGCCTTAATTTGGTCATTTTCACGGACCTAGAACTGTGAACTTGCAACTTAATAAATTTCCTTCTTAAAGCTGTTCCATTTCTAGTATATTGCATTCTGGCAGCTTTTACAAACAAAAACACCTACCTTTTGGGTACTGTTTTCCCTTTAAGTCTCTGGTGTTTAAGGACCAATACCTAAGATAAGCCACCTCTCTTTCCAATTTGCTTAACAAATTAATAGGTACAATGTTCAGTTATTATTGGGGTAAATGGGTCTCTTCATACTATAGAGATCTTTCAAGGCTATGATTGAAAGGCACTTTATTAATTTGATCCAAAGGAATTATAAACTCCATGAACTAATTCTTATTTTCCTTTCCTTTTATATAGTACCTTGGACATGTGTTAAATATAAGCAATATTTTTCTTACTTGCTTTTGCTAGAGTTTATTTTTTTAAGTATAGATATCCCAGTTGACACACCTGAAATGTGAAACTGTAATTCAATACCACATTGGTGGGTTACCAAGAATCTAAAATTGTGCTACTGTACAAATGTTAATTTCCCAGTCCTGAAATCAAGAAACCAGACCTTGTGGGTTCCTGCTGTTGAATGAGGACATTCTATTTTGCACTTGTTTTTATCTAGAGTCCTATTTGAGAGAGAGCTATTTTATAGGTAGTTGTTATTTGTCACCATTTGATAAACACTTTTCTCTATTTTCAAATATGTTCTGAATTTTAAAACTTAAATGTTCTTCGGGTTTAAAAGCCCAGAATAAAATTGAACACACAGTGGGTACTCAATAAGCATGGTATTTAAAAAATGTCCAAGATTTAAATCTTTTATGTCCCAATGTAATGTGATGTCCATTTTTATATTTAATTAAATTAATTAATTAATTTATATCTAGGAATCATCAGGTTTAGCAAACCATAGCAATTAGCACTATTTAACTAAAGCTTGCATAAAAGTACCTCCAGAATAGCCTCTTAACTCTATTTGGTCTCTCTTACCCACTGATGCCTTTTGTTACCCTTTTTCCCCCACTTTGTTCAGGAAAACGTTGTCAATCAATCCCATGGTGCTGGGGCCAGGCTCATCACTGGGATCATACTTCACATTGTCAGGGAGACTTTCACCCCTGAATATCATGTCCCATGTTGGGGGGGAAGGTAATGATTTTCCTTGCAGAGCTGGGCTTAGAAAGAGAGAGAGACCACATCTGAGCAACAAAAGGGGTTTCTTGGAAGCAATTCTTAGGCCCTTATAGGTAGTCTTAGCTTCTCTACTAAGAAAGAAGTTTCGTAAGGGCAAGCCTCAAAATCAAGTGCTTGGCCTATTTTCTTGGGAGTCCCAGTGGTTGAGAGGGTTCATGGGGTTTCCCAGATGGGAAAGTCTAATAGTTCCATTTTTTTTACCTTCAGACCCCCAGGGACTCTACCAATACTTTTTAATTATTAGCCCGCTGTAGTCTGAGATGTATTCAGATATTACATTAAGTTTTACAGAATTACAAGGCCTTGTTCCCATTCTAGACTCTAGGAGTTTGGGTTGTTTAAATGAGCTATCCAGACAGGTTGATACAGATTGTATGTTATGTAAAATTTACGTTCTAGATATAACAAACCTCTCTGCCTTTGGTCTCAAACAGTAGGCGAAGGTCTAGAGTACATACACTATTATCTTTTACCCTATATTCTGATTTACATTAGTCCTAGCTAGATTGGCTTTGTTTTTATTTCTAATTGAGGCCTGATCTCTTTGTCATTTACTTTAACTGTTATTGTGTATAGCAATACTAACTTTCAGGGCTTCAGCACTCCATTTCTAGGTCTTAGGTATCACAGAGTTACTCAAAGTTCTAGGGAAATACAGGTGATACACATATAGCTCAATGTCTCAGAATCTAGAAATGCACTTAGGACTTCAGACTAAATGTGGCTGCTATACAGGTTTCAATCTAGGTTCCAATTTTCTTATAAGTATTTTCTGAAAGAGGTCTTAGCATATTCTTTTGTTTCTGGCTTATTTTGCACACCACATTATCCCCACAGTTTATTTAGTTCGTTGCGTGCCTCTTGACATCCTTCCTTTTTGTAGCTGTACCATATTCCATCATATAAATGTATCATAGTTCATTATACTTAATTTTTTAAAGCACTGTTTCTAAGTTGGGATGGGAGCCGGGTTTGTCACAAAGTTTCTACCAGCTAATCTCACCTGGATAACCTTTGCAATTACTTTGGCAATTTCAGTCCAAACCTGTTTAAATGTGAATTGTCTACATAATTAACGTAACTGTTTATGTGTTGAAGTACTTATCCTAAGTATTTAGTACAACTGGACTGAAATACTTATCCTAACTGTTTAATAGAACTGGATCTTCTTTTCATGTATATCATTGAGAGTAATAAAAACCACAGTTATATGTTGAAGCAAAAGTTTCAAAATAAGAATTGAATATTCTTACTCATTTGCAGTATTCAGTGAACAAGAAAATACATAAGTACCATTTTTTCTGTATTTATCTTACCATTGAGTTCCCAGCTTCTGGCGTACAGTAGGAAATATTTGTTGGTTGATTGAAAGAACAAGAAAAAAGAAGGAAGGAAGGGAGAAGAAAAGGAAGGAGGGAAGGAAGAAAAGGGGTGGGATGGGGAAGGAGTGGTCTGATGCCCTGCTACCAGCAGAAAATATAGAGCTGGAAGAACTCGAGAGCACATATGGTTGAAACCTCTCATTTCATAGCTAGGAATGGCCCAAAAGAGAGAGAGTGACTCCCCCAAAGTCACATAGCTGGCTAGGAGGCTCAGCTGGGACCTGAACCTAGGTCTTTTTTTTTTCATTTTTTAATTCAGCACTGTTTATTACATGCACAATAATGTGCTACCGTTGCCATCATTCATTTCCAAACCACTACAGTCAACCTAAATAGAAATTCGGTACAAATTAAGCAACACCTCCCATTCTCTACTCCCAAATTGTCCATTGGTAGTTTATATTCTAGATTCTAGAATATAAAGCATGCTTATTATAGTTTTGAACCAGGTCTTTTGATTCCAAACACAGGACTCTGTTTGTTACACCAGAGACTCACTGGGGTTCTGCATACATTCACTGAGATGCTACTCCCTCCCAGACCCTGATTTAATTGCTGTGGGGACAAGATGAAGAATATGTGGCCTTTGTCCCATAGGAGCTTACACTGGTGACAACTGGCTGAGTAATCTCACTGCATTGTAGCTGCAAAGTCCTCTGAGAAAGAAGTTGAGGTAGCTGCCCTGTTGCAATGAATTGTAGCTGAGTTGAATGGACTTGTTCCAGACCTGTTTGTGATTGTGGACTCAGATCAGCTTTACAAATGTTTGCAGATTCAACCATCAATACCTTTAATTGCTACTCTTGCTTTGGTGTTTGTGTCTTGCCTCAAAAGGCAATCTTTGCTGAATATAGAACTGTAAAGTCATCTTTTGTTCATCAGTCACCAATAGTTAAAAGAGGAAGCTAATACTAGTGGAGCACCTTGGAATATACCTTTTTCTGTGATCCTCACAATTGCGTCTGTAAGGCAGGACAATGGTATCTCCAGTTTATGGGCTGCAGGGTGCTGTAAAAGTTAGAGGCAAAAATAAACTCAACGTGAATCTCAGCTCCCTCATTTCCAAGCCCTATAACCAGGAGCAAGTGACTTAGCCCTTAAATTATAGTTTTGTCATTTGTAAAATCAATTTTATAACAGAACCTGTTATAAATTCATTGATGAGTTAAGTAATTGGTGTGAAGTGCTTAGAACATAATAATATGAATTTATTCTTAGTGTGCACTATGTCTAGACACTGTTCTGAACATGTTATGTGTATTAATGTAATCCTTACAACAACCCCATGAGATAGATACTGTTAGCATACCCATTTGCAGATGGCAAAAGTGTGAAACAGAGGTTGAGTAACTTGCCTGAGGTCACATAGCCAATAAGTGGTAGAACTAGAATGCAAATCCACAGAGCTTGATACCAGTGTCCCTGCTTTTAACCATTACATTATACTGCCATAGTAAGCCCTTGGTAAAGAAACTTCAACAGCTAGTAGCTACTTTATTAGGATGCTTATGAGCAAATTTAGAGAGTTATGTGACTTGCTCAAGATTTTACAACTATAAATGTCAGAGCCCCATCAGTGTGAGCTCACACTGTCTGACTCCCAAAGAGTTTTCTTTACTTTATTCCTTTAAGGAGAAATGCCTGGAGGTACTTATCTAGTGGTAAATAGCAGTAGAGGAGAATCTGGGCAGATTTTCCAGAACCACTAGGAGTTGGCACAGAAAGGACCGAGTAGTGACAAGTCATGTTTGCAACAGCAGGAGCAAAGACTTCGGTGAAGTACTACATGTTGAAATGAGTGATCAAAAGGAAGGAGGAGTATACAGTTGTTCGTAGGAGCTTATTTGTAATAGCTAAAAACTGGAAACAACCAGATGTCCTTTAACCGGTGAATGGTTATACAAACTGTGGTACAGCCATACCATAGGGACTACTTGGAATTTAAAAGGAACAAATTACTGATACATGCAAGAGCTTGGATGAATCCCAAGGGAATTATGTTGAGTGAAAAAAATCCGATCTCCAAAAGTTGCAATACAATATAATTGCATTTCTATAGCATACTCAAAATGATAAAATTGTAGAAGTGGAGAACAAATTAGCGGTTGCCAGGAGTTAGGAACAGAAGTGAGGGAGGTTAGAAGTTATGTATGGTTTTAAAAGGAACTGTTCTATATCCTGACTGTGGTGGTGGAGACAAATCTATTCATGTGATAAATCATATAGAACTAAATGTTAATACACATATACAAATGAGTACAAGTAAAACTGGAGAAATCTGAATAAGATTGGTAGATTGTATCAGTGTCAAGATCCTGGCTGTGAAATTACATTTTAGTTTTGCATGATGTTACCATTCAGGGAAACTGGATAAAGGGTACACAGGATTTGTCTTATATTATTTTAATTGTAGTATTCCTCATAATTGCATGTGAATCTACAATTATCTAAGTAAATATTTCAATTTTTTTTAAAGGAGGAGGTCACTGGACCACTCTTTTTTTTTTTTTTCTTTTAAAGGAGGAGTCTGGGCCAGTGGAGCTAGACTCCAGAAATGCTGCCCATTCCCTGTGCGGATTTAACAAATCAGGTAGGTCCTCTTGCCTATTTGAACACCCCTGTCACAGGCACTTGGAAGGAGGAAGGGTGGAAAGTGTGATCCGATCTGGCTTCTCTCAGTAAGCTGTTGCTTTGGTCACAGGTGAGGAGGGCATGTGGGTTTGAAAACGTTTCCTGGGGGATTCTGATCCATTATCCATCAAAATATACCAATTTAGTGGAAAAGATGCTCACAATTGTTTTTTAGCAGCACTCAAGCAATATCCTAGATTAAGTAGGTGAAGCTCAATAAATTAAATGAAAGCTGTAAGTAAACAAGAGTTGTCAGCTGCTGAAGTACCAGCTGTCAGGAGAGCTGGGTTCTAATTCTGGCTCAGCTCTGAACTTGCAGGATTTATACTGAGACACTTTCACTCTATTAATCTTAACAATGATAATAGCTGATATAACCGAGTAGGTACCACATGTCAGGCTACTGTGCTGAAGGTTTTAAATGCATTATCCCATTCTTCTACAGATGAGCCACTTATGGCCCTCAGAGGTTAAGAAAGGTTAAGCCTAAGGTCACACAGTGAGAGCGTGGTAAAATGGGGTTTCCAGCCCTCTCAGCCTGTGTTTGTAACCACCACACTAACTGCTTCAGTTCTCAGTCATAAAAGGAGGAGATGGGGTCAAGAGGCTCAGAGTCCCCCATGGCTCAAATGCATGCTCAAATTGCTTCTATGCAATTAGATAATTCTGACCTCAACTTAGGGTACTGTAAAGAAATAATTTAGGAACTGCCAGTCTTGCCATATAGGGAAGAAAATAAGCTGGGCAGGTAGAAGGGGAAATGTGGTCCAGCACAGAAAGGGTTTTAGAGTGATTTTTCATTCTTTGAAGGAATGTGACTTATTTAGGACTTCCTGTTTTATCCTGATTGAACATGAAGAGTAAGCCTTTCTCTGTGATAGAATTAGGGTCTCTAAAGATTCCTGTTGTTTAAATGCATGTCATAGCCTTTCTCTTTTGATTACCTAGAGTAGAGGCAAAGGAAGATAAAATATCTGGGTGCGGGCTCGTGCAAGTTCATGTAAAGCCCACCAGGAAAAGCAGCTGGTTCTGTTAAGAAACTGCAGAAAGGAAACCAGGGAGCTGCACTGAAGGCCAAGTGGGAGAGAGATGCTAGGTTCCCACACAAGAGGAAAGGGAAAGCAAAATACCAGTGGCAAACAATCAAACAACAACAAAAAACAGTGAAGAGTCTTTTTTTTCCCCCTGTTTGCATCTCATAGTTCCCTTAGATTTGAGGAGACTTGTGGGTGGTTCTTGGTTCTCCTCTCCTGAATCTTCAGGGTAGGCATGGCTTCAAGAGAAGGCTTCTCTAATGGAGAAGGCTTCTCTAATAAAGGACCATTGCTACCTAGCACAGGCAGGCCAGATCAGTAGTCAATGGCCATTTAAAAGCCACTTCAGCTTGCAATCCTTTCCCAGCTCATTCCCATTAGGAATGAAGCTAGCCTCTCACTTGAGCCTGTTCTCTCTCCAAACCCCACCTCCAAGATTTGGCAAAGATGATGATGAGAAGGAGTAGCAGAAAGAAAAGGGGAAGGTGAAAAGCAAGCCATGTGTGGAGGAGCAGAGAAAGGTAGAGCAGATGTGAGGCCCCTGTACCTCTCTGGGTCAGGACAGTCAGGAAACAGGGCTTGCCCAGGTCACCAGCCCATATGGAGATGCTCTTTCTGTGATGGCCATGCTCTCTGGGTTGAAGCTGCTTCTAGTGGACTGCCGTCCCATTATGAGGAGAAGCTGGTTCTGCTCAGGTACAAGAGGACCCACGAATGAAGCTGTTGGCCAACTTTGAAGTAACTTTCAGTGCTTCGTAAATGGTCCTATCAAAGTTAAATGGCCATATGGGTAGATGCCAATTCCACCTACCCAAATAATTGAGTATAGCTGACAGGCCTGGGAAATGGGAGTGTGGGCTTTGTAGACTTGTAATAACTTAGAGGACACTGTTCCTGTCCCCAGAGCTGAGGAACTCTTCTGATTCTCCTCCAGCCTCATCTTGACTGGTCAAGAAAACAGTCCCAGCTCCATCAAAGAGGCATTTGTCTAAGTTGCATGTCTAAGCAACATTCCCAAATAATATTCTCCTTTTCCCCCTGGAAATCTCCCCTCTTACTAAACTTCTCTTTGTAGCTTGTGAAGAAGCAGATGGATTTATGTAGATACCTTCTACCTCAGTCAGGTTGTAAAGTAGGAAAAGTTAGATGCCACCCCATTACCTTCTTCCTTCTCCATCCTTTAGCCTTTAGTGCTTTCTCCCTCCTTTCATTTGTACCAATCTCTCTGGAGATAATCTAATAGCAGCCCTTGATACTTAAGGGTGAATTAGTCTAAGGTCATAGACTTCTAGACGTCAGTGTCAACTTTTGTATAAAACCACATGCTTCCATTGAAAAGTCCTCTCCACTGTTTTTTGCTGCCCTGTGTTGTATGCACAAATCGCTCCCCCTATCATTTCTTCTCAGCACACATCCCCATAATGACTTGCCTTTTTGACCTCCCCTACCTTCCCCAAAGTCCATTTCCAGCTGAGTCTGGTGTAGGGTGAGGGGGCCCCAGAGGGCAGTGAGAGCTCCAGATGTTGAAGGAGAACCTGGCCCAGTTCCAAGACCCACAATTCAATGTAAGGTCTCTCTAACAGGAGGTTAAAGACAGTGAGAGTGATAGCAGCAGCAGCAGTGATGAGGAGCCTGCACAAGTGTGCTAGACGGCATTAGATTGTAGGTGTGGAGTCAGAGCATACCCAGAGCACTCAGGGAAAACTGGAAAACTGAGTCCTGAAGGGGGAGGCACTTGTCCAAGGTCTGTTAAATTCCAGGTTGCTAAAGCGCAGGCAGAAGTGAACTGAATGGGATGACCTAGGGCAAGCCCTGGCTGAAGGGCTGGTGTCCCCCAGAGTTTCTGAGGGAATGCCCCATGTCACACATGGCATCAGAACAGACCAGGTCTTGGACAGGACCCTTGGCTACTAGCACAGTGCTTCTTCCGTTGCCATAAGCAGCCTGAGTTTCTGACCTTGCACCCAGCACTATGAAGAGACAAGAGGAGAGGGGATCACCTCCACCTCCAGAAGGAAGTTTCATGCCTCAATGGAGAAGTATCTGTACTGTGAATGAGACACCATAGAATCAAATGTGGGAAGGTAGCAGTTGGTGGGGCTGCAGGTCAGAAGGAAGGCCTGTGGCTGGTTTCTGAACCTGGATGCAGAAAAATCTGCAGGAGAGGATCAGAGGAATTAAGGGGTGAAGGCATTCTGTTTGGAGCAGACAGGGGAATAGAAATGTCATGCATTGTTCTCTGAATGCTGGAGAAATCCAGGGTGTTGAGAAACAGAGTCTTAGGTTTGGGTCTGTGACCCCCATGAACTCGCCCCAGATTGCATGTCACTGGCCTCTGCCTTCCTACCTGGCGTCCCTGGCAAGTTCTTACATTTCTTTTCCCTGTCACACAGAATCATGAAGGTGACCACAAAGAAGAAAAGGGGGTGCAAGGGTAGTTCAGTGGTAGAATTCTCACCTGCCATGCAGGACACCTGGGTTTGATTTGCCAATGCACTTCCCAAAACAAACAAGCAAAAGAAACAAAACAAAACAAAATCCAACAAATGGTGCTGTAATAATGGGATACTCATATGGAAAAAGAATGAAATGTGCCCCCCACCATAGAGCATACAAAAAAAAAAAAAAAAAAGAAGAAATGCCTTAATTAACTGCAGGAACCAGCCACCATAGGAGCTGGAGCTGGAGGTGGAGGAGGTGGGGGTAGGGTGGGGTGTTGGAGACGGGGAAGCAGGAGAGAGAGAAGGGAAAATGATTACACAATAAACTTGTCCACATACATTTGCCAAATCTTGTGTGCATATTTCCTTTATCATTCTGTTTAGATTTTTTTTTTTCCTTTGGCTTAGCTATGGGAATTATTAGCTTACAGGCTTACGGTTTTGAGGCTGAGAAAAATGTCCAAATCACAGCATCATCAGGTGATGTTTCCTCTTCCCAAAGACTTGCTGCTGGCAATCCTGGCCTCCTGTTACATGGCAAAGCACATGGCAGCCTCTCCTGGTCTCTTCCTTCTCTTCCAGGTTTTATTGCTTTTAGCTTCTTTCTTCCAGAGTTTCTCTCTTTTTGTCTTCATTCTCTTATAAAGGACTCCAGTAAGAGGAGTTTAAATCATTTTGACGTGCCCTAACTACAAAACTCTATTGAGCACTTACTATGCAATAATCACTGTGTCCTGAGCTTTATTATAAATTACTGCAATTATTAAAACAACCCAATAGATACATAGTATCTCATTCTAAATTAAAGATGAGAAAACAGGTCTAGAGAGCTTAAGATACCTAGCTTAAGTTAGCACAGCTGTTTGGGGGCAGGGAGGAAGGAGGAGAAGTAAGTGGGGGGCACAGGAAAAGCTTTAAATTTGGGTGATTGACTTCAAAGTCCCTTTCCCCCTGACCTCATGGTCTATCTGCACCCCTCCCCTACAATGAAGGCCCCACCTAAAGGCTCATGGTGTTTCATTCAGGACCGTTGAGCACAGGCAGAGGTTTTTGAGCATCAGCTCTTAGGTGAATATGAGGAGTGGGGAGGGGCTTGGGGTATGCAAAGCTGGGGTACAGAATCCAGGTGTTTTGGCTGGCTAACTTGGTTCCTCTGACTGCTGATCCTCTCCTTGGTCCCTGTCAATCTAACATAAATGAGATATAACTAGACCAGAGCATCTTGGAACGAACCCAGTTTGAGTCCTGTGGTATAGGCCCAGGGGAGAATGGAGTAGAAGGATACTTTTCAGAGGCACAGGAGATGGGTTGGTATTTCAAGCCCTGCCACTTAGCACATGGGAGACATAGAGCACATCTTTTACTGCCTCTGTGGCTTAGTTTCTGCATCTCTGTAGCTTTGGAAATAAAAAGAAATAAAATTGTTTCAGATTCCAAGGGTGTTTGGCTCCATCTTCTGGTCAGCTCTGATCATGGCGGCTATTTGCAGTGTTATCATCCACTGGGGACATCAGGGAATTTGGGGAAGGCTTCCAGGAAACCTCACAGCTGTGGGGCTGAAGGGGTAGGGTGTAGGTTAGGGGTGACGGGTGTGGAGGGGCAGGGGAGGGGTCAAACTATTCTGAAAATCCAGGCACTTGCTGTGAACTTTGAATCACATTATACTTATTTGGCCCTCTATTCCTAATGGCTGGGCAAAGATTCAGGAGGCAGCCAACCTGGGAGAAGCCCAAAATGCCAGACTAGGAAGGGACATAGAAACCTTGAAGTCTAATTCCTCCAATGTATAAGTGGGGAACTGAGGCCTGGAGAGAAGCAAAAACTCACCCCAGGTCACATACAAACCCCAGTTCTCCTGATATCAAATCCATATTATCCTCTACTCTAACCTGCTGTGTCCTCTTTCTCTAAAGTCTTTATCCAAGCTAATCACTTATCTCCATCCTCCTGGGACAGGGACATCTGCCCAGTAAGTGATGAGATGAGCCGGGACTGCCCTGTCCATTTGCTAACACAATAACCCACCTCCTCTTGGTCCCATCTCCAACCCTGGGAATAGTGGTCCCCCATCTCTCCAAGCCAGAGCTTTCCTGGTGGAATGGGGGATGTGGAAGGAACAGTGAGGCAGAGACCTGCATCTTCTCCAGCCCAGTCTCTCTGAACCTCAGTTTCTCCATCTGATATGCAACCAGTCAGCCTCACAAAATTACAGAGAGGATTAAATGGATAGTGTGAGGTGTTTTGAGTTTTCCTGAGCTCTCTATTAGAATGTGTCTGTCTGTCCCAATTCATATAGAACCCCAGGTACTGAGTGCAGTCCCAAGGGTTATGGAACCCCAGAGGAAGGAGATGCTGTGGGGCGCTGGACTGAACAGCATAGGCTTCACTGCGGACATTGTACTTTATCTTTACCCTTCAGCCTTGACAGGGGAGGCCTTGGAGGTGGCCATTCTTCCAGTCCTCTGGCTCGGAAGTTTAGGACTCAATTCACTCTCCTGGCAGAGTTTAGGACTCAATTCCCCCCCATTCCTCCCCAGATCTCCTCCTTTCTGCAGAAAGGAGTGAGTGAATACAAGTCCAGGAAAGTGTCTTGGAGGCACTTCTTTTGACCTAGAATCAAGCCTCTAAATGTCAGGAGCCACAAAAGAAGAGTCAGAGGAGGAACAGCTCACCCTACCTCCCATCCCTTTCCCTTTGTTTAGATACAAGATCCATGGCCTCTAAGTTAAATGAGTAAGTCTCAGAGAAGCTGCTTGAGGAAGAGATAGAAACCTTTCCCAGCTTAGGCCTCAAGCTCCCAGTGCAGACTTGATTCTGTTTGAATTCTTGAGAACTGGGGAAATAAGAGGCTAGAAACCATGCAGGGATGAGGTCATCCAGTGCAGCTCTGCCTTTCTTGTTTGCCCCCCCAAAGGTAGGGAGATCACTACTCTCCCTAGGAAGTCCACTTCCTCATCAGGCAACTTTAATTCTTTGGAAAATCTTACTCAGCATTTCTAGAGAGTGATTCTGAGACCACTTGCATCGAAGTCGCCTTGGGGTGACTTCTTGAACCACTGTCTGGGCATGGGCTGGGAATCAACATCTAAAACAGTTTCTGTAGATAAGGCTTATTGAACTTTGAGAATATTGGTTCCTGTCTGTTGCACCCAGGAATGGCAGCCCTACTCTTACCTCTTGCCTCAGACATGGCTCTATCAACTTCTCGCAGGACATGGTTGCATTCTGCTCCTTTTGTCATTTTTGATGTTCTTTCTTTCTCCTGGTCTCCATCTCTATTCTGTAAATCAATCATCATAGAATTTAGGGACTTGAAGTGTTCTTAACAGAACACCTAGTCCAACTCCTCATTTTACAGATGGAGTTTTTGAAACCCAGACAGGGGACACAGCTTGCCCCAGATCACACAGCTGTTCCTTGGGAGAACTGATAGGAAAACCAAACTCCTGATTCTGAATTTAGTACTCTTTCCACCATGCAATTCTGTTCTATTGTAACTGTCCCATACTAGGGTGAATGCCCATCCCAGACCCCTTCTGAGATAAGGGAACAGGCTCCTGAAGCCATCCTGGTGTCATTTGACTCTCCCTGGTCAAAATTGATTATCTGACCTCTGAGCTGGGCCAACCAGATTTTCTCTTGAAAGAGCATTATCACTAAGAGTCACTGATGCTGTTGGGCACTGGGGCTAAGATGTCAAGTAGATACAGGTTGAGGTGGTGAAATCTGGACCATGTACAGTAAGGAGAGAGAGGACCTGCAGAGAGAAATAGGCAGGATATGGGTGACTGTGCAATTTCAGAGGGAGGGTAGGGGGTGGACAGAGAGAGAGGGAGTGGAGGGAGGACACACACAAGAGGTGAGAGGAGAGAGAGAGAGAGAGAGAGGAGTAGAAATCATAAATAGAGCCAGCCAGTCAGTTATAGAGATAGAACAAGAGAGAGATTTATACAGAGGGAGAATGAATCAGAGAGACAGAGAAAGATTGAAAGAAAAAAGAGACAGAGATGAGCTCTTAATGTTTTTCCAGTTTCTCTAGAGGTCCCGCTGACCTTCCTGCCCTTAGCTTCCCTGAGACACCCCTGTATCTTCCCAGCAGCCCCCTTCATGAAGCTTCATGGAACTTCAGTGGGTTTCTGATTCTTGCAAAGATGTGATTCCTTACCAAGCCGGCCCTGGAGGAGACTTTGAGGAGCTCCTCACAGATCAGTCCATGATGCAAATGTTGCAAGCTGTGGATGCAAATGGTCCATTCTGCTCAACAGACCATCTGTCACTTCTTGTTACCTCTGAGACCTGGAGATGTCTATTTCTCGGCAAAACATCAACAAAGCTGCCAACTCCCAGTGGGTGACTTGGTCTCTTGTCAGTGGCAGTCTTCCTCAGTACTAAATCCTGCTCACATGGAGGCCATTTAATAAGGCTCACTATGCTCACTTGATGCTCCTCCTTTCCCAGATGGCCCCGCCCATCCATTCCACTCATGCCAAGCCCAGCTGCTGTGTCCACTCCTCCAGGAGGCTTTCCCTGGTGACCCCATGGCACTTATCAATCCCTCCCTTAACAAACCTCCAAAGTGCTTACTGATTCTCTTTTGTCCTTTTGTTACATTTTCCTCCATATCTATGTCACATATAAAGGGCCAGTTTATTGAGTTATAAGGAAAAGGAGATCACCAAAGTAGTATTTGTTCAGATAATTCTAGCTATTGATAATATGCACTGTTATTTGGATGCTAAGAATTTTCCTGGTGCTTGTTACTAGTTACTCATTTTGTCCCCACAATATCCATTTGCAGAATAGGAAATTGGGCCACAGAAAAGTGAAGTAATTTGCTAAAGGTCATATCTTTAGTAAATGACAGAGAGCAAAGATTTCATGTCTATATTCCTCCCCTTTCCCATGTCACTGGTCAGTGCCTAAAGCCCACCCTTATAACTTTGTCCTCTAATTTTAGACTGGTGGTAGTTCATATATATGAATTCTACCTTTGGCTTCCCTGAGAAAGAATATATATATATTCTTTGATAGGAGAGCTGGAGAAGAATGAAGCATTGGAAAAGGCCTCCTAGATACTTATAAACCACCTCTTTGAGAGCTAGAATTCCTGAATAACCATGATCTTCACACATTCTAAGTGTGTTTGTGGAACACTAACTCCATGGGATGTTGAGTAGATTTTATTTAAAAAAACAATTGTTGTTAAATATGTGCAGGAAACACCAGGTTACCTGTTGTCTTTGTGGCATAACTTCTCAGAGCCTTTAACATGCAGATGGGCAGTGTGGGTCCATAAGAAGGAAAGAAATGTGCAATATTCACCAAACAAATTTGACCTCAGAACGCTTCTCTTACAAACCTTCTCTCAAAATTAGCCTTTTATAGAACCTTCTTTGGATAACCAAGTCCTTGTTGCTCACAACTTCCCAGTGTTTTTTCTTTCTTTTTTTTTTTTTTTTGTGCCCCCATAGAAATTGTTGAGGATTGAATCATGTCTCCCATAAAGATATGCTCTAGTTTTAATCTCTAGTCCTGTAGGTATGAACCTATTGGTAAATAGGACCTTTGAAGATGTTGTTAGTTAAGGTGTGGACCCATTTGTGAATAGGATCTTTGAAGAGCCTATTTAGATGAGATCAAATTGAGTTAAGGTGGGGCTTAATCCATAGGGCTGAAGTTCTTATAAGTAAAGTAAATTGGACACAAAAGAAGGAGCCAGAAGTCAATGGAAACCAGAGGAGCAGGTACAAGGAGAGAGAGATGGCCATTAACAAAGGATTACTGGAATGCTACAGACTCAGGGAGAAAGCAAGCCTTTCTAATACGCTGATGTTGGACTTCCGGCCTCCAAAACCATGAGACAATACATACCTGTCATTTAGGCTAACCCATTATATAGTATTTCTTATAGCAGCCTTGTCAAACTAAGACAGAAATATGACTGGCTGTCCTACCTTAGCATTTGTGGGGCTTGCATGCCAAGTGGTTTCTCTAGTAAACAAGATAGATGCCCAAATTATCTTCCTCCTATGCCTGGATGCCCTGTGACCAACCAGTTTAGTTTACAAGGCCAGGACCATAAAGCAGCCAGCCCTTCCTGGCCTTGCTTGACCACACTTATTGTTCTTTTAGAAAGTGCTATTAGCACCCATAAGATGCTAAGTCCCTGAGGAATCCCTAAGGGAATCCGAGTCTGCCCTAGCCTTGAGGCAGTCACAGTCTGTGTCACACTGGAAAGGGGAAAGAGGCAACTGGTGATGGGACTGCAGAAGGAAGAGCTCACTTCTAGGCATGGGGATGGGGAGTTTGAGAGGCCACCTTGGAGATGCCCACTCTGAGCCGGGCCTGGAAGGGTGAAAAAGAGATAAGTGGAATTTGTGAATGAGAGTGGGCAGAACTGTCAGGGGTGGCAGCCACAGAGCAGACCAAACAAGGGTTGCTTTCCCCATTGACCCTTATCCCCCCCAACCCTCTCTGGCTGTGGAGAGTGGCAGAGCCCACAGCAGCTGCTGGGCTAGGGTTAGGTCCCCTGCTGAGACCTGCAGACCTGGAATGTGCCCACATCTTTGGCCATCAGTGTCCCAGGGGAGGAGGTGCCCCATCTGTCCTCTCCTCCACAGCCTATCCTCAGTACAGTTGTGAGGGAGGAAACATTTGGGTTTAGGGCTCCAGGAGGGCAACTGCTGGTCTTGTTCTAAATGTACCCTCAACGCTTACAGAGAGACCAACACACATTTGCTGAATGAATGGACATTCCTCCCAGCCTCTGACCCTTTTCTCCCCACTCTGCTATTTATCCAGGCCCATGATAGTCACGAACCTGTTGAAGACAGAGCCACCCCAGAGATATTTTTATTTTCACATGGGGCACTTGAAGATCCTGAACCCAATTTTCACAGAATCAAAAGGTTTCTGGAACATCAGAATTGAATGAGCATTGAGAGGATTATATATATATATGTTGTTCTAGTTTGCTAGCTGCCGGAATGCAACACACCAGAGACAGATTGGCTTTTAATAAAAGGGGATCTATTATGTTGGTTCTTCAGAGGAAAGGCAGCTAACTTTCCACTGAGGTTCTTTCTTACATGGAAGGCACAGGATGGTCTCTGCTGGCCTTCTCTCCAGGCCCCTGGGTTCCAACAACTTTCCCCAGGGTGACTTCTTTCTCCATTTCCAAGGGCCTGGGCTGAGCTGCAAGTGCTGAGATGAGGAATGCCGAGCTGCTTAGGCTGTGCTACGTTGTGTTCTCTCATTTAAGCACCAGCCAATTAAGCCAAACGTCACTCATTGCAGCAGACACGCCTCCTAGCCGACTGCAGATGTAAACAGCAACAGATGAGGTTCACGTACCGTTGGCTTATGTCCGCAGCAACAAGACTAGGTATGCTCACCTGGCCAAGTTGACAACTGAATCTAACTAACACATATGTAATGCAATTTTATTGAGATATATTATGCATTCAGATACCATATAATCATCCAGAGAGTACAATCAATGGTTCACAGTATCATCATATAGCTGTACATTCATCACCACAATCAATTTTTGAATATTTTCATTACATCAGAAAAACAGTAAGAATAAAAATAAAAATGAAAATTAAAAAGAACATCCAGAATATGGGATCATATCTCTTATCCTCCTCTACTGTTCATTTACTTTTGTCCTTATTTTCTTACTCATCTATCCATACACTGGGTAAAGTGAGTGCCAATTGCAAGGTTTTCACAATCACCCAGTCACACCATAGAAGTTATATAATTATACAGTCATCTTCATGAATCAAGGCTACTGGATTACAGTTCAACAGTTTCAGGTATTTTCTTCTAGCTATTCAAATCTACTAACAACTAAAAAAGGATATCTATATAAGGTATAAGAATAAATTCCAGAATGGTCTCTGGACTCTAGTTGATATCTCTCAACCACTGAAACTTTTTTGTGTGTGTCATTTGAGAGAGTATACTGACAACCAAAATAGTGGAATGCCAGACATCACAACGACCAGAGGACCAGATGAGGAGTGGAGAGAGCTTTCCACATAAATATTTCTAAGAGATATTGTAAACAATATATCAGTAGTATATTAGAAAGAGCTCAGTTTCTAGAATCAAGTCCCAGTTCCATTACTTATTGACTGTGTGTGCTTGGTTAAGATTTACCTGAGCCTTTAATTCCTTCTCCTTAGAAGGATGATATTGTCTCTCTTAAAAAATTACTGTACGGGTGAGCAACGATGGTACAGTGGCAGAGTTTTCGCCTGCCATGCTGGAGATCTGGGTTCCATTCCTGGTGCCTGCCAATGCATGCAAAAAAAAAAAAAAAAAAAAAAAAAAAAGATTGCTGTATTGAGACAAGGCTTGTGAAGGGTCTGTGTTAGTTTCATGTTGCAGTCACACGAGGGAAAAGACCATCTATATGGCATTCTGGATCTTGGTCCTTTTGAACACAGATTCTCAGAAGTTTTTATTTCCCTGCTTCCTTCCACATTCTTTTTAATGTTGCTCTGTAACATAGCTCCCTGTGGCACTCTCCTCCTTTTACACTGGGTTTTAGTTTTTTCCTCCTGAGCCACATAGATGTAAGTCTTCTTTCTCTTTAATATGAGAGCCTTTCAGATAACCTTGAGAGTGTTACATCAGCTCCCTGAGAACCACGTTTTTGCTTTATAAGATGGTGAACATACCATCCGCATCTGCCCCATAGTGTGGTTTTGAGGCTGTGTATGACATATTCATGTATGTACATGTCATAGCTCAGTGCCTGGCACTGATGCTCTGAAATGGCTGGTGTTTCTGATTCCACCGTCCTGTTCCATACCAGGGGTGATGCCTGGGGTTAGAGAAGGATTTCTTGAGAACCAATCTGGGCCTTTGGAAGTACTGATAAGATTTTCATGCAACATGAAAGAGTGTGGGCTTGAGATTAGGTGGGGTGGGGGTGAGTTCTGGGATATAGGAAAGGAAATGGGAAGTCTCAAGGTTGTTCAGGGAATAGAAGAGGAGGCTATTTTGGCTTGAGCTGTAGGTTCATTAAGGGTGCCAGAGGGAGATAAACTTGAAAGTATAGGTTGGGGCCCTGAAATCATAAAAGATAGAGTTGCAAGGGACGCAGGTCATCATCTGGCCCAATCTATTACCTGAATCAGGGAAAAGCACTGTCATGGTTAGGGACACGTGTCAACTTGGCCAAGTTGTGGTACCTGTTTATCTGATTGGGCAAGCGCTGGCCTGTCTGTTGCAATGAGGACATTTCATAGGATTAGGTCATGATCACGTCAGCTGCATCCACAGCTGATTCCATTTGTAATCAGCCAAAGGGGAGTGTCTTCTGCAATTAGTGATGCTAAATCTA